>BDMV01000012.1:34269733-34349177 GCA_008326285.1 Oryza officinalis
GTGTTGCTCTCCACCTCCCTCAGCTCGCAGTCTCGCTGCGCGCATGGCGACACGGCGTCGCCATTGCCGATGAACGTATGCGTCCACGGCCAGCTCCGGCCGGAGAAAGATTGGATGGTTGCGCTTGGAACTGCATCCCTCCCCTGCATATGCCCCTGCGCCTCCTCAGTGAGAAGTACTATCTATATATATATCATGCACGCCACCATTGATCGATCCATCGGTCCATGCATGACGTGCACGCCATAGAGCTAGAGACAACTGCAAGAAATTGTGAATTTGTGATCACCGGCCCTTTGTCGCGGCGTCCGTTCTTTGTTGTATTTGGACGTTATTACAGTATATATAAAGGCCCAGGTCCTGTTTGGCAGCTTGGGATTGTAAATTAACACTGAATTTGGAGTTTATAAGTTAAATTAAAGTGGTTCGAATTTCTATATTAATTCCATCTAAAATAGGGATAGAGATTCCATCCAAATGTTATCGGTGCGATCACAATTCCAAATCGATGGAATTTTAGAGCTAGGGAATACTCAGCTTTAAAAAATATTGTATCCAGAATTGTGCTACATAGGACATATATGAATATACGCAATCTATTTAGATGAAAAAAACTGAACATTTTAT
This sequence comes from Oryza officinalis, assembly GCA_008326285.1. NCBI lineage: Eukaryota > Viridiplantae > Streptophyta > Magnoliopsida > Poales > Poaceae > Oryza > Oryza officinalis. The sequence continues at coordinate 34,270,361 of BDMV01000012.1, forward strand.
TTCATTTTCTACAAGTAGTTGTCTGTACATACCATAGTACTCCATATTCTCGAATAATTTGTACGGGCATCATATTTTCATATTTAATTTTAAGAAAAAATTATAAGTACTTGAAAATATGTTATATTAGTGCAGCACGTTACCTTGTAAATATAATCATACAACTTCTTTATTATAATATAATGATTTAAAAGTACTTTGTGGTTAATATGATCACTCATAGTCAATTGTGACAATTAACTTTATTATCTTAAAAGCACGGTCATCCTTCTTCCCTTCTCACTTCAATCCCACATATAAAACCCCTAAAAAACCTAGAGAAAAGCAGCTAAAAAAACTAGGGTCCAAAAAACCGAGAGAAAAACCATTCCAAAAAAACAAGAGAAAAATATGAAACAAGAGAAAAAAACTGCTAAAAAACAAGAGAAAAATTATCCCCATAAATAAGAGAAAAATATTGGAGAAGAAAAAAATTAAATCATGTTGACCAAAAAGACAGAAAGAAAAACACATGAGAAGAGAAAAAAAAATCGAAACACGTTCATCAGATCCCGTCCTGTTACAACGCACGGACATATTACTTCAATAGAGGGGTATGAGCCTAGCTAAACTAGAAAAATCAAGTAAGAATCAATTAAGTTACTCCTAGTTAATTTGCAAATCGATGGACGTTTGTTACGATTACGACGAATGCTTGCTTGCTTGCAACACCCAGCAATCGTACTGAATTGCTCGGTCATCAGCAGCAGCTATTGCTTGCATCGCTTTGGTTTGCTTGCTGGGCGCCGTGGTGACCACACGCGACTAACTAACAGTGATCCCTCTGCACTGCATTGTTATGTCCCTCCTTGTCGAGCAACCCTACCTACAACTGTCCTGGATGCCTCCTGCTCGATGGGTTTTTTTACCATGTGGAAATTTTGTCCCTCGCCGGCCGGTGCATCCAGGCACAGACAAAGACCTGACGGATCGACCGAACTTTGGAAACGTATGTTTGAATTTCACACAGAAATTGCAGAATTTTCATAGAATTTGATTATAAAGGACGCACTTGAGTTTGTTTTCCAACTAATACTGCCGCATGTTAGAGCTTATGTCAAAGATATATACGTAATCAATTATAATTTAAGACTTGAAGTTATACTAGATGTAGGAATAGAGTAAGAGCCTGTTTGGTTGGTAACCAAATTTCCCACAACTAACCTTAAGTAAGTCATAGTTTTAGTAGACAGTATTTGGTTCCTGCCACAATTCTATTTTACCTAACTCTTAGTCACCTGGCACACATGTCATACATTTTATTTTCTTACCAAACTTTGTCAAGCTTAGTTTGTCATTTTGTTTGCCACAAAATTATGACAAGACTAAGCTTAGCCACCTTAGTTAAAAATATGTGGCAACATTGGTCCCCAACCAAACAGGCCCAAGAGTCGAACTCTATCATAAAATCTTTCTTAAATAGAGGGGCATACATGTTGTAACTGCATGATGACTTAGCATAGCGAGAGAAAGTGACTACTAGCATCGTCCGACCGAGGGTTGTTGTAATATGCTAGATTGGGGAGGAGAGTCCGTAATCAATGCCCCGAAAATTTAGGCTTTGGCTGAAATCCGTTATCAAATATCATGCCTCGGTGTCATTATCAGTTTTGGATCTTCTTAGATGTTTCTTTTGTGTTTGGAACCAGAAACAATTTGCATGGATCACATGGTGGGAAAATGCAAGTAACAAGTCTTCGGGGTCACATGGGTTGATGTGACGGGGGAGATTGTTGGGTCCAATGTGTGACAGGGGAGATTGTTGGGTTTAGTCCAACATCGGCATTTGATGATGAAGGAGCACGACTTAAAAGGTGAGACAGTCCTCACCCATTAGACTAATCTTTTGGATTATGTAGGCTCATGACCTAAAGTTGTAGCTCTGGTTGGGTCTGTGGTGGAGCATGCCCAATACTCTAACATCGCGAACAACATACATTAAGCTCATCTTTTTCTACTGGTCGTGAGATTACTATGGAGTAGTAATCCCTTCGTTTAAAAGAAGCCAACTTTTGACTACGAATATGGATATAACATGTATCGAGTTTCGTAGCTGAAAATTGATTTTTTTTATATGGAGGGTGTATATCTATTAGACCCGCTCACGAGCAATGTGGCTCTATATATATACTCCCTCCATTTCAAAATGTATGACGTCATTGACTTTTTGTATAATGTTTGATCATTTGTCTTATTTAAAAAATTTGTATAAATATTATTTATTTTGTTGTGACTTGTTTTATCATCAAATAAAATATAATCTTAACTTATATTTTTTACATATTCACATAAAATTTTTAAATAAGACAAATAATCAAACATTATGAAAAAAATCAACGGTGTCATATATTTTAGAGTAAATTTCACTTTGGGCCACCTTTTATTACCCAGGTTTTACTTTGGACCATCCTTAAACCAATCTTTTCACTTTGGACCAGGTAAATTCGTTATTGTTGTGGTCTGCACCACTCCAAACGATTTTTTCAGTACAAATCAACGACCTTAAACATATCGACTCTGGTATATGAGTGAACTCCTCTATGTATGGTCCATATATTTATCAAAAGGGAAGTTAGACTACCATGAACAACTTTTCTCGTTATGTCTGGTTTTTCTTTTGGCAAATATATGGACCATATATAGAGGAGTTCGTCCGTATACCAGAACTAATGTGTTTAAGGTCGTTGATGTTTACGAAAAAATCGTTCGGGTAGTCCAAACCGTAACCATAACAAATTTATCCGATCCAAAGTAAAGAAATAGATTTAAAGGTGATCCAAAGTAAAACTTGGGTAATAAGAGATGATCCAAAGTAAAATTCACTCTATGTTTTAAAAAGAAGATAGTACTAAATAAGCAATATTCCTGTTGTTCTCGGATGGGTTCTGTCAGCTGCTTGACTGTTGATCCGACGGTCCAAAACAAGTGGGTAGATACACCGTTTAGCGTATCTGTACTGCTGTTCATGAAAATGGACGGTTCAGTGCCTAGGGCTAGGATGTGCCTACCGCCTATCAGCTGCCTCCGATTGTTTCTTTGATTTATGGCTGATAAGGCGTGAAAAGAAATAAACTAATTAAAAATAATTTATAGGTAAAATATTGTTCTTTTTAACCTTGCGTCATCGGTAGTGTCTTCTCAGCCTCGTCGCTATGCCATCTTCGCGGCCCACCACCTAGCTGCCTTGACTCTCACTGTACCCATATACCCTAATCTAGCAGCTTTGCCATCGCTATAGAAGAGAAGAGAGCTCGCCAGTGCGTGAATCCCCTGGTTCCAGCATCGTCCTCCGTCTCTAGCGGCAATAAACCATTGGATTCGTCATCACTTCCCCTTATCCTAACTCGTCGTGGTGTATTTTTGAGGTGTGTTCACCATCAAAAGAGAAGAACTATACGAGCAGCATGAGTCGTGGAATAGATTAAAAGTTCGTCTAAAATCACCTCTATTAATATTGGACATATGTTTAGCAACTTATACTAGCTAGCATGTTATTCACTGACGTATACCTATACACACTTTATACTAGCATGTTAGCCGGTGGTGTATACCTATACACATTTTTCTGAGGTTCTGTGACTATAATATCAGACCAAAATAAATTATTCAATTATAACTTATTTATACCATATTAGTTATTAGCAGTAATATATTAGCCAATAATTAGATAATTTATGGATCCTAATTTTCACTACTAGAAAACTCATTTTCGACGTCGTAGGGGTTAAATTTTCGCAGGTGGGTATGATCTTCGGAGCCAAAATCCCGCCGGCGAAGACGATACCCGGGATGGAGGGGGCGGTCCGCCTGCGAAGATCGATCTTTGCAGGCGGACCATATAAGCAACGCCTGCGAAGATCTATCTTCGCAGGCGGCAGGAGACGTGCGCCTGCGAAGATCGATCTTCGCAGGTGCCGCTTATATGGCCCGCCTACAAAGATGCCCCTATATAGTCTTCTTTCTCCCCGAGCCCTGTTCATTCTCCCCGAAGTTTCTCTCTCCTAAAGTGACTTAAATATAGGGGGGAGGTTTTGAACTTCAAATCTTCGGGGGATTTTTCTACGGTGCTTGGATCTACTCATTTTCACACTAGGTATGCAATTTTTTAAGCTTTTAGACCTCAATTTGTGATGGATTTATGTATGCAAAATTGTGAAGGAAAAGCTCCATGTTTTTTAATTTACTTTCTTTTGATATGTTGATGTTAGATGTATGTGTAATACTTGATGCCTCTTGTTGTAGTGGTTTAATGTGGTAACATAAATTCTCATTTTTTTATTTTGCTATCACATCCACCTCCTAGTTCTAGATCTAGATCTAGATCTTGTCATATATATATGAGAGAGAATAAAATTTTTAATGTCTATTTATTTGGTGCAATCAAAAAATAATTATATTAGTTTGTAATATGTCGATGATAAGATTTTGTTAGATTTTCCTAATATACTAATTTAGCATGTCTGTGTAAAAAAATGAAATAAACTTTTTTTATTAATTTACAATTAACCTTCAGTTAGTTTTGAATAGCGATATGTTTTTTCAATAAACCCTGTAAATTTGGTATTAATAGTGTAAATATTTTATGTTCATTTTTTTAGAGATATGCAAAGTCGGGAATGGATGTATCATTGGCCGAGGTTTTTGTCTCCATATAGAGATGAAGTGTCTAAATTTATTGGTATTGCGAAGGCACACGCTGAGAAGAACGATATGAGGAAGATAATTTGTCCATGTGCTAACTGTAAGAATGAAATAGCCTGGGAAGATGCTTATAAAGTGAAGGAGCACTTAGTAACTCGTGGATTTATGGACAAGTACGAAATATGGACATGTCATGGCGAAGAACAAGTGGACGGGCCTGAAAATGTAGTTCCGGCACAAGTTGAAGACATGGTGCACGACGATGGTTCTGTTGAGGACAAAATCGATCTAGAGAAAATGTTACGTCATGCAGAACCCGAGGTGCTGATGGGGTCGGCTAGAGGTTTAAATAACTTTGAAGCTTTACAGAAGGCAGCTAAGGAAGTTCTGTACGATGAGTCGAAGGGCTGTGACAGTGAGTTCACAACACTACGGTCAGTTCTTGAACATATGAGGTTAAAGGCGAGACATGGATGGTCTGATACCAGTTTTGACAGTCTTTTAGAACTTCTGCAGAAAATGCTCCCGAGGCCTAACTCACTACCATCCAGCACATATCAAGCGAAGAAACTCATATGCCCCTTTCACTTGGTGTGGAAAAGATTCATGCGTGCGTTAATCACTGCATACTGTTCAGGAAAGAGTACGCTTCTTTAGATGAATGTCCAACATGCGGTGCTAGCCAGTACAAATCGAATAGCAATACTGGCCTAGAACCGTCTGACAGAACTGAGGGAACTCAGAGAAAAATCCCGCAGCTTGTGATGTGGTACCTTCCTATCAAAGACCGCATTAAACGAATATACTCAAATCCGCGAGATGCGAAACTAATGCGTTGGCATGAAGAAGGGCGCAAGAAGGATGGGATGATTCGACACCCGGCAGATGCTCGTCAGTGGATAAACTTTGATGCTCAGTATAGAGAGTTTGCTAAAGACCCACAGAACATTAGGTTTGCCCTGAGTACTGATGGAGTTAATCCTTTTGGAGACATGAGCAGCTCACATAGTACTTGGCCAGTGCTTCTGACTATGTATAATCTTCCTACATGACTTTGTCAAAAACGAAAATACGTACTACTCTGTATCCTCATACAGGGACCTCGTCAGCCTGGTATTGATATTGACGTATTTCTTGAACCATTGTTGGAAGATATGACAGATTTATAGAAAGAAGGATTGAAAGTGTGGGACGAGTACTTAAGAGAATACTTCACAGTGAAAGCCATCATCTTCGTGACCATTAACGATTATCCAGCAATGTTTTCAGTTTCAGGTCAAATTAAAGGTAAAACAGGATGTGTGATCTGCTTGAATGGAACGTACTATAGGTATCTCGCGGGTTCCAACAAGCTTGTGTACATGCGGCACCGGCGGTTCCTACGCACAAATCACAGGTACCGCAAGATGAAGGCGGAGTTCGATGGCACTGAAGAGACTGATCCTGCACCAAAACCTACATCAGGGGAAAAAATGTGTGCAATGACAGAGAAAATTGTTTGCGAATTTGGAAAAGTGACTAAGAAACCATCAAAGGGGAAAAAGCGCAAGAAACCCGAGAAGACTAAGAAACCAGAGGATAGTAAGAAGCAAGATGATAGTACGAAGCCAGATGATAAACTCCCTCCCCCATTCAAGAAGCATTCCATATTCTTCAAGTACCTCCCGTACTGGAAAGATCTGGAGGTTCGGCATGCCATAGACGTCATGCATCTAGAGAAGAATGTGTTTGACAACATAGTTGGAACATTGTTGGACATGCTGAAGAAGACTAAAGATGGTCTGCAATCACGGATGGACCTAGTCGAGATGGGAATTAGGGAAGAGTTACACCCTCAAGAAGGAGAGAAGAATGGTAAAGTATATCTTCCACCAGCCTGTTTCACACTGACACCTGAGGAGAAGAAGTCATTTTGCAAATCACTCCACGATGTCAGAGTGCCCATAGGTTTCTCATCAAACATCAGTCGACTAGTTTCCATGAAAGATTTGTCGGTATCTGGTTATAATTCACACGACTGTCATGTCTTGTTCACCGTGTTTCTTGCAATTGCAATAAGGGCCATAAAACCGGAGCATTTAAAGGTTGCTATCGCAAGGTTGTGCTACTTTTTCAACGCAGTGTCACAGAAGGTCATTAGTCTCAAAGAGTTAGGAAATCTCCGTACATTCGCAGATGAGACACAGTGCCAACTTGAGATGTGTTTCCCTCCATCATTTTTTGATATGATGGAGCACCTCATTGTTCACATAGTGCCGCAGATGGTTGCGCTTGGCCCATTGTACCTCCATCAAATGTGGTTATACGAGCGTTACATGGCAGTTTTGAAGGGTTACGTCTGAAATCGTGCACATCCAGAGGGATCAATGGTTGAGGGTTATAGTACTGAAGAGGTTGTCGAGTGCTGTATCGATTACCTCAAAGATGGATATGCAATTGGAGTACCTGTGCCCCGACACGAGAGCAGATTGAGTGGCAGGGGAACCATAGAAAAGAAGAGATTCGTCACCCATGATCACAAATCATTTCAAGCAGCTCACTTCAGCGTGCTTCATCAGTTTGCTATCGTTGAGCCTTACATCGATCAACATATCGAACTACTACGAGCTAACAATAAGGGTCGCACCACCGAGTGGATAATGAAAGAACACAAGCGTCTCTTCATAGATTGGTTACGAGACCTAGACTTTCCTGAGGGACAAACTACCGATGAAATAACTATGAAGCGGTTGGCTTGTGGTCCATCAACTACAGTAAATTCTTGGGAGGGATATGACATTAATGGATACTCGTTTAGTACAAGAGCCCGAGATAGTCAAACCTGTACGCAAAATAGCGGTGTCCGTGTGGAAGCAATTGATGAAGCGGGGGAGGACCAATCATACTTCAGGTTTATTGAAGAAATATGGGAAATCGACTATGGGCACACAATGCAATTCCCCATATTTAAGTGCCAGTGGGTAAAATACCCGAACTGGGTCAATGTTGATAAGTTTGGTCTTACTGTTGTTGACCTTGCGAGTGTGGGTCACAAGGATGACCCTTGGGTACTCGCCAATCGCGTGGCACAAGTGTTTTATGTGAAAGACCCTTCAAATTTGAAGAAAGATATAGTGCTACCAGGAAAACAAAAGATATTGGGAGTGGATGGGGTTGAAGATGTCGAAGATTACAATCAGTACGATAGTATGCCACTTTATAATCAATTTGTACAAAAGATTAAGAATGTCGAGACATCTACTCAGAAGACCGTGAAGCCTTACATGCGCACGGACAGTGTGGGCAAAAATGTTAAAGGATAATGATTGCAAATTGACGAACAATTGTACTCAACATTTGGCATATTAGTTTGTACTAATTTTTATGTGCAATTACCATTTGTAGGGTAAAATTTACAGTTTTTTATATTTTAAAAGTATTTTTAAAAGAGGTTTCAAAATTTAGTAGCAATTTTTTATGTGCAATTACCATTGTTTGAAAATTTTTTATATTTGAAAAGTAATAATATTAAGGTTTGTATATTTGTATGTACAATTACCATTTTTATTACAACTACTGTAGACATTCACAAATTACAAAAATAAATTAAAAAATAGTTTGAAATAAATATATTCACCTCTGTAACAATCTTCGCAGGCGGACAGACCACTTGCGAAGACTATTATGCCAAGTAGGGTTTACATCTTCGCAGGCGGACGGTCCGCCTAGGAAGACGATCTTCGCAGGCGGACAGACCGCTTGCGAAGATAATTTCCCTATATAAGGGTCCGCCTGCGACGGCAAAACTTCTAAGTCCAGAGGGAACCCTAGAAATTTTGGCGTCGTTAGGCTGCCAAATTTTTTCACCGCCGCACGCCTTCGCCGTCCTCCGCCGCCGCCGACCATCGTCCTCCACGCGCCGCCGACCTTCGAGCTCGCGCCGGCCGTCATCCTCCGCTCCACCGCCGCCGATCGTCGTCCTCCGCTCCACCGCCACCGGCCTCATCGCCGTCGCCGGTCGCTCCACCGCCGAGCTTCACCGACCGCCTCCGCCGCTCCACCGCTTCCGCCGCCCGACCGTCCACCGCGCGGAGCTCCACCACCGCGCGCGCGCGAGCTCCAACTTAACGCCGCCTGCGCTCCACCGCCGCCGACCGTCGTGCCGCCGCCAGCTCCACCACGCCGTCGGCCCCTCCACAGCCGCCGCCGCCACCTCTCTCTCTCGCTCGCAGTCATGGTCTCGCAGCCGAACGGTTTCATTGGCCGGTCGTCGTCCACGAGCGAAGACGTCCTCGGCCGAACGACGTCTTCGGCCGGTCGTCGTCCACGGCCGAACCTCGTCGTCGGCCCGTCCTTCGTCGTCCACGGCCGAACCTCGTCGTCGACCGTTCGTCGTTCACGGACGTGTGTGCATGTGGGTGTTTGTTTTTTATATGTGTGTGCATGTGGCTGTGAGGGGGTTTATATGTGTGTGCATGTGGGTGTGAATGGGGTGGGTGATATGTGAATGAGGGGTGGGTGATATGTGAATGAGGGTTTATATGTTGATTGTGAATGTAAATTTGGGAATGTGGGTGATATGTGAATGAAATTGGGAGGGTATGTTCAATTTTGCAGGATATGTGAATTTGTCAAAAAAAATTTAATAACATTTGGGAGGGTATGTTCAAATTTTTTTTATAACATGCGGAGGATATGGTCACCTTATTAATTTTTTAGCAAATTAGTTTGTACTAATTTAGCAAATTAGTTGGTCCTAATTTTAGTTAGTACTAATTTAGCAAATTATTTGCAAAATAGTTTGTACTAATTTAGCAAATTAGTTGCAAAATAGTTTGTACTAATTTATAACATTTTACAATTATGTACATTAGTTTTTATTATAACCTTTTGCAATTATGTACACAAGTTTTTAATACACAGTTTCGCAGAGTGTTCATATACACTTTATTTTTTATGTTCGAAGTTTGAAACGATGGCCAATAGTACTAAAGGGACCGAAGAGAAGGGTTTAGGAGAGAAAGAGCCGTCCCGTCCTATTGTGGTTGTTCCGGAACCAACGGTCCCACCAGAAGATAGTTCCGACAACGACGTAGCTGACGATGAGTACTCGTTGTCAAGCGATCCATGCCCAAGCCCGAAGAGAAGGAGAAAGGGCGACGGTGAAGAAGGCGACAAGGACTACATTCCCCCTAAAGAAGGGGTAAGTAAACTTAATATGTAAACTGTTAACCGTGATAACTATTAGCCCGAGCTAATTCGAAACTTTCATATATACCTTCTCGTAGGAAACGGCGCCACGGCGATCAAAATGGGAGCCGAAGAAAAAAGATCCGTCGAAAGACGACGAGGTCCCAGCTAACACAACCGGCTCAGAAAAGGCGAAGAAAAGGAGAGGCGAGAGAAGCGTGAATAGAAAGGATGAGGGGTTCCATGTTGTTACCACTGTTTCGCCAAAAGGAGAGCCGCTCGTCCCTAAAACGGCACGTGCGAAATTCAGTTCACAGTGCGGCATAATAGTAAGGGAAAAGATCCCCATCACGGTCAAGGACTGGGATCATGTATCGAATGGGGATAAGGAAGTCCTATGGAAAGAGTTGAAGAAATCTTCCAGTTCCCGGATGGATCAGAGGCAGCCGTGAGGAATTGTGCACTGCAAACAATGGCCAAGTCTTGGCGTGGTTGGAAAACCACCTTGAACAAGAAATTTGTGAAGACGGGACGTACACCATTTTCGACGTATGCCAACATAACCCTGAATCAGTGGAACGACTTTCTGAAGTTGAAGACATCCCCGGAAGAAATTGAAAGGAGCCATAAGTTTTCAGAGTTGGCCAAGAAGAACAAATTTCCTCATCGCTTAGGCTCAGCGGGATACGCACCAAAGGTGGAGCAGTGGACAAAAGAGGAGCAGGACATGAGGAAGGCGGGGCTTCCGGTACCAATGGAGGAATGGACACAGAGATCAAGGAACTGGGTAAGAGCTAGAACTCCGAAGATCACGGATGAAGGCAAAGTATCGTTTGAAGATCCGGAGCTGCAGGGCGTTGCCGATAAAATAGAGAATTTATCTAGTTCACAGAAGAAAGAAATTTTCAAGCCTAAGAGGGAGAAAGATGTGCTAAGTACGGCGCTGGGTACTCCTGAGCATGGGGGTAGGGTTCGAGGTGTGTCGTCCAAGATGAGTTGGAAGGAAGGGTTCAAACATGACCCCCACAAGAAGCGTGAAGCGTACAAGGATAAACTTAGAGACGAAGGGGCTACGGATTTTGAAAGGCCAATAATGGATTTCTGCGTCAAGCACATGCTTTTGCCTCCCCCCGAAACCAAAGAACCTGAGCTAGATTACCCCTTCGATGACCTTAAGGAGAATACACCCTGCAGATTGCACGTTCCCATTGGACGCTTCGGGAAAACTCTTGAGGCCGCTACAGCCATTGCTATCCCTGGGAGAACATATAATGAAGAGTTCATACCCGATGCGTATGCCAAAGTGCAGCCGCAAGTGGTCCACGAAGGGTTTGAGTCCTATGACATAGACTTCCCTACTGTAGATGGTGTATCCGTACTTGGAGAAGCAGTCGATCTTGTAATTCTCTGGCACAAGAATGACATATCCTTTGGATTGGGCACCGACGCCACGCGAAAACCTGTGGTACCAAAACCGGGATTGGGAAAACCTCAGAGTACTCCTAAGAGGAAGGTGACTGACTCGGCGAAGGAACCCGAGATGCATAAGGAAAATCCAGTGCCGAAAGTGCCACCGGAAATTGAAGTGCCGAAGGTGCCCATGGAGATTACAGTGGTAGAACCAGAGGTGCATATAGTGGCATCAGTCGGGAGAGATATAGAAGAAGTCCCCGGATTGGAATTGGACGGTGCAGAGCCAGAAATATTTGAAGACCCTTCTCCTGCGAAAGACCCCGAGGTACCTAGAGTGCTTAGGAGCCATGACTCCAAGTCCAAAGATGAGAACAAGGAGAAGTTCATGCTAACCGTCTTCGGAGGGGGTAAGGAACGTGCCAAACTCAGAGATGATGACCCCCAGAAGGCCGCTGAACTAGCCGGGCCAACATACTGGCCAACTGATGATTGCCCGGAAAAGTACGAACACGGGAAAGCACTCTTGCCGGATTGGGCACTAAACGAAGGACCATGGGAGATGAGAAGATTACATACCTTCTACATGAAAGCCAGCAAGAAAGGCTTGGGCAATATAACAGCTCGATCACCGGCAGATTGTTTCGGCGCCGAAGGTTACGTATGGCTAGATTTCTCAGATCTCCACGCCGTATATCATCGGGATAAGATGGACGTCAACTATGTCGCTGTTTGGTGCATGTGAGAATGAGTTTTAATTAATTACATGAAAAATATGTACAATACAAATTCATGTGATTGTTACTAACAAACTTTTTCTGTAGGATGCAATACATGGATGCTAAGAAGAGAAAAGAACCTATCGGCTTCTTGGATCCAACTCGGATCTGTCAAACACAGCATACCGTCAGGCTAGCACCAGGGTCAGACCAGCTGAAGGGCAAGACTCCAGAAGAGATAGCTGAATACAAAAAGAGCTTGCACAAGGAGAAATTGATTACTGTCGCACAGTACATTGAACGAGCCTTCTTGCACTTTCAAAACAAGAGAGTCGTCATGGCCACTTATAATTTTAAGTAAGTCAGGTACATTTATCTTCTACACATATGTCTTATTTTAGCTGGTACTAACTAACTATACTGTTGTTAATATGTAGCGATCATTATATCTGTCTACTCATCCACCCTAAAGACAGAACCGTGGTAGTCTTGGACCCTCTCGATTACAGACACCAGCAATACAAAGAATTTCTAACAATCTTACAGTAGTAAGTGATTATGACTCTTGCATTTTTATATGAATGTATTATAAATAAATATCCTCCTTAATGTGAAACGATACGACATCCATACAGTGCGTACCAATACTACAAGTTCAAGGGTGGAGAACAGACCCGAACAAGGGAGAAGCTGTTAGTACGCACCTATTGGCCGGTAATACTCCACTCACTTAATGTATTTCAATTGTTTCACTAATTGAAAAATTTAACTATTTTTTTCTATGATATGTCCTGAAGTGTCACAAGCAACCTAGAGGAACTGTCCTTTGCGGGTATTACGAGTGCGAATTCCTTAGGGTTAACGGGAGGTACAGGACTAACACAGAGAATGTAAGTCTCTATACTATGTACTAGACAGCTTCGCATATTTATGATACTAATATATTGTTTATCTTCAATGCATGCAGTTGCCAAGATTAGAACGTCGAACAAGCTTTGACGATACATGCATCACAAATGTCTAGCGTGACCTGTGCCACTTCATCCACCATGAGTGCTGTCATGCGAAAGGAGATTTCTTCAACCCAGAGGGTGCTCTAGCGACGAGTGACGAATTCAAAAATCTTCGGGAGTGGAACAATGCTATGCCATAATGTAACTAGATGACATATTTGAAGTCACAATGTAAAAAAAATATTGTAATATAAATATTTTGGCAACACTTTTGAGTTATGCAATATATGTAAATTTCTCAATACAAAATGCTTGATAATATTCTAATATATGTACATAATAATCTATCTGCAAGAATTTCTATTAACGGGCAAATTATTATTAAATTTACGGGCAAATTATTATTAAATTTCAAAAATTTCTACCTATCTTCGCAGACGGATATTTTTTTTTTGCAGGCGGCAGATTCATATTTTCGCAGGTGGACCGGACTAGCCAACGTCCGCCTGCAAAAATTATCTTCGTAGGCGGACGGCCGCCCCGCCTACGAAGATTGGCGATCTTCACAGTCGTTTACTTACAGGCGGACGCTCGCCCCGCCCACGAAGACCATTTTCGGCCGCTTGCGATAATGCTTTTTCTAGTAGTGGTTGCAACGCCCCTGCTGCTGCTACAATCCAACCTGACTTGCTAGGTAGCCGTAGCTTGATGTTGCTCGCTCATGGTGGGTATGCAGCGCTGCACACACTGCACAGGGGGAGGTTTCAGGCTAACCTGCTGCCTGCCTACTACCCGGTGCCTGCAGGCCGCCCGGGACCTGCTGCTGAATACTGTATGTAGCGGCTGCGAGTATCCTTGGATCATCAACCGTCCTAGTGATCCAGAGAGAGGAGAGAATTCTGCATGCCCTCAGGCAGAAATACGCGTGATTAAGGGGTTGTTTGTATGGCACATATTTTGTCAAAAAAAATTTTTGGCAAAGTGTAACATGCCACATATTATGTGGCCCGTTGATTACACTCGTGTGATAAATGATGATAAAAAATTAAGTCTATAACGAAAGATGCTATAGTTATAGCACGAATCAAACACTAGCCTAAATTGATCAAAGATAGATGCCACGGATGTAGCAAAATTTGACACTCAATCAAAACAACCCTTACTATTTTTCCGTTTTATCATTACAAATCTAAACAGACCACAAACCACCTACTAATATACACGCTTCACATAGACAAACACCAGTGCAATTGCAATATCTTTTTAAACACCTACAGTTAGGTCCCAAATAGGCAAATAGACTGAGAGTACCAACAAATTTATTTTTATTATTAAGATGGGAGTGATAGATTTATTATTAATTAGCCTAATTCCATCAAGTATATACATAAACGATCACTAAGATTTACACCATACCAAGCTTGTACATACATGTCCTTGCATCTAGGGAGCTGCAGGGTAGTACGAATTAACGAATGAAGTACAGTACTCCCTCTATTTTTTTATGATGCATATATTTTGGGATGCAGACAGTACTAATTAAATACGACGTACGCATGTGGTACTTGACAGTGATGGCTTATTATTCACGTTATTATCACGTTGAACTAGGCAATGCAACTATATATGGCCTAGTAAAATGAATAATTTCACTTTAGTTCTCCTCATCTTTCAGTTGAGTTTAAATCATATAACCCTAAACCACAATATCGAAAATATTGATACAAACTTGCAAAACTAGGCTATATTAGATCCCATGACAATATGAACGGCTAATTTTGTTGACGTTGCATCCTAGTCAGCGAAAAGAAAATAAAAATATGTGGGCTCATATGTCAGCGCCCACTTCTTTCTTCTCCCTTGGTAACGAGGAGGTAGCTGGGGAGGAGCATGAGGTGGAGGAGAGCGCGTGCAGGAAGGCGTCGAGTGGGAGCAACTGAAGTGACGCTGCGGCATTGAGCACGAAGGGGAGGCAGAAGTGGTCGGGGGAGACCGATAGGTGCAACATGAGGAGGAGCACTGCGGAGCATGGCACGCAAGTGAGGCTTGGAGAGGCGACGGATGGCGCGCTTAAGGAGTGACCGGACGACAGGGACAAAGTGTGTGCGGACGAGGTGCGTGTGGACCATAGCAGTCGGGCAGGGCTGAGTGGTCAGAGGCGAGGCAGTCGAGGAGCGAGTTGCTATATATTGTGCTGGGCTGCCATGGGAGGGTGGAGGGAGGCGAAGACGGCCGACGAGCCTGTTTGAGCTTGAGCTTGCCTAGCCTCCGTGCGAGGAAGGTGAAGACAGGCGAGAGAGGGGGAACCAAGGCACGGGACGACCTCTTCCCCACAGCCCCACCTCTCCTTGACCGGGCCTACAATGCCACCGCCGACCATCTCCGATGCGGCGAAGACGACGGGTTCCCCAGGGCAACGCTGGCGATCGGAGAGGAGGTTAAGCTTTGCCATTGGCACGCTGAGCTCGTCGTCGTATGGAGGAGAGGAGAGGGAAAGGTGAGGTGGGCACTTATACGTGGGCTCCACATGTTTTTAATTTTTTTTTGTTAATTAGGATGTCACGTCAGCAAAACTAGTCATCCATACTATCATGAAACCTAATTTAACCTGGTTTTATAAGTTGGGAGGGGTCAAGATTTTCAGTATTGCATGATTTAAACTCAACGGAAAGATAAGGGACCTAAAGTGAACTTGTTGCCCAATAAAATAGTTGCGTAGAAACCCGGAACTCTTATTGGGCTTTGTCTCCCACAGCCAGTAGGTTAGCTTGGGTCGGGTTAAATGCCCGCCCAGCCCATTTATCAGCATCAGGCCCAAGTAGAAATTATATAGCGAGGAAAAGAAGAGAGAAAATTTTTTTAAAAAAACATTGCCGGAACGGGGCACCTGCGTGTCAGCGTGATTGCTTGCCATCTACGGTCACTGACTCGTGGGCCCCACTCGTCTCGCGGCCAATTCTTTGCTCTTGGCATATGTGCACTGGAGCACAACAAACTGCCAATTGCTAATAATATATAAAACGACGTATTAGCTATAAAAAATAGTTTATATTTAAAACTTTTACGTGTTCTTAATGATTGAAATGTTAATGTTAAAAAAGAAACTACGATGGAAAAACCTCAAAATCATTAGATTCAAACTTTTGTAATGGTATATATGTTGTAGGGTAAAAGATATGGCCCTAAGAGTTTTCCTCTTGGTATGTGCTCTCATCGTCGTCAGATGCTGGCTGAATCTGTCTGTCATCTTGCCATTACTAGTCGATCCGCCATGAATTTGCTGCTTCTGCAAGAGAGTACTACAAAAACTAGTAGTAACTGAATACGTAAACTGCCTGTGATAACCATGTGATTGACGAAGGGTGCTTATCTTCAGGCTCTAGCAGTAAAGAGCAAGATTTGAGTGAGTACATGCTGAAAACTCTCTCTTCTTGCAGTCTGGTTTCTGCTCAACATACCACTATAGATGTGACAGTGATTAAAACAAACCTGCAATGGTGCTTAAAAAACACATGCCAATCATAAGTAAAACAAGAACAATTATCAGAAAACAACTCAGAAAGTCATCTCACTTTCCTCTGATATAAGTATGAGATTTAGTACATGAACTACTGCCCTAAATTCTAAAAGATGCTTTCCAGTCAAGTGTTCTGACCAACCATTCAGGCCATTGCAACTTTGCAAAGCATTGGGAGACTAAAATTACTGCTGCACATTACACCACATGGCAACATCAGTAAACAAACAGGTTTCAAACCTAATCTACTCTCTACCTCCTCTAACCTCACATTTCTTCAACGCTTGCAACCAAACGCTCACGCTATCTCCACACCTCGAGGCATGCAGCAAGCTGAAGAATCTGATGAAATTTTTTTACCTCTCCAAGACGACAAGTAACGAGCCCTGCAGTAAGCAACGAGGAGATGGCAATGGTGGAGTGGACACGGACTATGAGCAAACACAAGGCAACAAAAAAGAAAAAAAAAGGGAGCAGATTAGCAGACTGGTTAGTGGTACAACTAGGCATGGTCAAAGAGTGAAATGCTATTGTAACTGCTGATTAGTACGGTTTTACTGTACATCTCTGAAAAAATAATTTGGAAGTCCATTGGGTCACAAGTATTCAGAACATTCAGAAATCACCAATCAAAACACAACCTTGTAGTAAGTCGCAAGCAAGCAGAATGTGAGTGAGAAATGCTATGCTTCTGCCCATCGAGTAAGTTGTTGTTTGCAGCAAAAGAATCATTTTTTACACATATACTACAGAGGTTTACTGTACAATGTTTAAACAAGAATCAGTAGTCGATTGGATCAGAAGTATTCAGAATATTCAGAAATCACCAATCAAATACAGCCTTGTAAGTAGCAACTAGCAACAAGCAGGCAGACTGAATCAGAGATACTATGCTTCTGAAAGTTGCAACTCCCATTGAGTAAAGTTGTTGTCAGCTGCAAAAAGAAAAGCATTTTTTTACACATATACAGAGGTTTTTGTACATGTACAAGGGCTCTGCAATTAAAGAGCCAGCAGCATAGAGGGGAAGAAAACACCCCAAATCCAGCCTCTTCTCCGGACATGCTCTCTTCAACCCAAACTACAAAAAAAAAGGCTCTCTCTTTTTGGTGTTTGGAGAGACATTGTGAGATGAGCTGTGTGACATGGGAAAGGACAAGAGGGTTATTGCCCCAAGCTAGGGTTCCCTACTAGTTCATCTTAACTTTGTTTTGACGTGTTATGCGGCTTTGCTTGCCCATGTCTTCTTTGCAACTTTGCAAGTGGAGGGCAATAGAAAAACATGATCTAGTACAAGTTTAGGGAGCAACTAATGCTAGCTTAGCTACTAATTAAAAAAAGGTATCATTAAAAAAGATGGGTAGGTTTTCCTTGGAGCTTTCCAGCTTATTACTTACAAAATTGGTTGTGCAGATGTTGTTCAGCATGGTGGGTTCAGAGTTTGTATCATGGTGATATAATTGGTGTGTGTTTACAGATCAATTTGTCAATGATTAGGTTATTGAGTAGAGGCAATTGGGGATATAATTTGCAGCTAATCTTGTACTATGGGAGGGAATGGAATCTTACTCTGAATTGCTAGGGACAGTTTTTTTACATGGGTATCTGGAAAGGAGATCTGTGCCCATGGCACCGTGTGAGCTGACTTATGAGTCTTGTCTGCTCACTGAGTGATCAGATGATGTCTATCCTGATCTATAGCTTTAACTATTTGTGGTACAAATTTAATTGTCACACCTATATATTTGCCACTGCTAATTCTTTTGACAAATTACCATAAAAAACAGTTATTGCTCTCTTGCTTGTGTATTTGGCGGATTTTGGTCTATTTCTATCCAATTGTTACAAGTTGTAACTTCATTCGATTAATGTCGTTTGTCACTGAGCGTATTAACTTTGCATTTCTCTTATTCCATCCCTTACTTCCATTTATATATGACATTTTGAACTAACCAACTTCATATATAAATAGAAGGAATGAACTAACCAACGTCATATATAAATGGAGAAAAGAATATCATATATCTTGATTGCCTGGTCAATCTGAAAAGAACAAGCGGAAAATGGCCGGAGCTAGCAGCAATGGATGCCGCGTTCTGGTGGGAGGCAAGAGTGCCCATCTAGGGAGCCCAAACGGTCGTACAAAGAGTTGTGAGATATCAGCCTGCCGAGCCTAAGTCTCTTTTTTTTTTCCTCTTTACATAGTTGCTACACCCTTGTGAAACATCTAATTTCCTGATCTTAATACAAAGGATTCGCGCTTTGCGTATTCGTAAAAATATTACATATCCTTTTCTGTTGTGATCTTTCTCTACATATATGTAGCTGATTCAAGGGCAATTTTATCCAAAAGACGGCCGGACTTGGTTGACTACTTGACTAGATAGTGTAACTGAAGTATGGCACATTTCTGAGTTACGATTGAAACCAATATCTCACCAGGATAGTTTAGTTAAAGGTTGACTCAACAACGTAAATGGAGTGCGCCACATTTCCAACTTGCAATTGAAATCAGTAACTCAAGGGTATTTTAGTTAAAAAGCAATGTCGGATTGGCAATTACTCGGAACCATAGTGGCAAAAATGCAAATGAACCCATTCAATCTAGGTGACCTAGCTAGTAAAAGCATGAATAATTGGAGTTACGGCAACGTTGTCCTCGGCTGTATTTATCTTTAGTCCCTTGTCCTGCCCCATCTTGGCAGTGAGTGGTCCTGCTTTTGTCACTACAATAATTAGACAAAAATGGGGTCTGCAGCTCATAAGAAAAATACGACTTATAATTTTATTTCGAAGCTGATGCAAGAACATTCAGGGGGTCTTAAACTCTCACCCCACCAAAAAAAACTTGGAAAAACAAGATCTACCCTGAACATTGAGTACTACAGAATAGATACATTCAGAACCATGGGTCTGCTTCCTCAATTTTTATAAACCACAAATTCATGAAGATGCTACTAGTAAATTATATGTAAATTACATAAAAACTTACAACATATGCATTTTTATCCATACAGAAGTACAAAACATATAACTGTCACAATCATGGTTTCATTTATACTGATTATAAATCATAACAACATTAAACAAATAATTTATAAATAAAACTTTATATAAGTTTTTAATAATTTAAGAAAAGAATGAAAAAAAATGAACTACTACAATAAAACCTCAAAATCAATTCTAAAATTAAGTTTTAGAATTTAAATTTGGGTTACGGTTTATAAGCTGAACGGTAAATGATGGAAGCATGTTTTTACCTCAATAGGGTAAAATTCTTACCAGAATATCCACAATCACTGCGTAGAAATCTCAACTGCAAAGAAATTTTACTCCATGGCTTGGACAGGAGAATATGAGTGAGACCAGATCAGATGAGGCAGATCACAACAACTGTTGCCATCATCCACAGTGGTCACTAGTCAGCGCTGCTGCTGCGGCTGCAGTGCAGCATGGATGGATAGGGAAATACAACTCCTAAAAAAAGTTTCAGACTTTTCTGCGACAGCTCACAGTTTCACAAGGCTTATGTGGCCATTTGACCCTGTCTTGTCCATGAACACTACACGCCTGGATTCTTTGTGCTTGACCAATATGCGCACCTGATTTAATTGATGGATCAATTATCTGGAAAAATATTATTTCTCCTTGTTATGCTTTGTGATTTATCCTTTCAGAGTGCGTATGAGATTGTGGCTCCGTACATGTTAGTTACGTAAAGGATGAAAATATTTTTAGATCTTAGTACTATTTGAGAAAGGTTAAGATTCTAAAAGAACAATCACAACTGATTGGTAAACAGAGAAAATTTGTAAAAGTCGAGAAACCCAATTTTTAATTTTCTGATTTGTAACTACAGTTCTTACAACCTAAATAAAAAATGAACTGTTTGAGAAAATTTTTAATTCCGAGAGAAGCTATAACTTTTAGATGATTTCCAAACAGACCTTTCGTGTGATTGTACCAACTTAATGTAAACTGTCTGAGATCATAAAAAAACTTTGATTACTTTCTAAAAAAGATTAGAGCAACAATCATAGACAGGCCCATAGCAAATCATGCACTGCATGGGTACTGGGTGGACTGGAATATAAAAATATGGAAATTGAAGAGGAAACCCTGTTTGAATTCAGGGACTTTTTTTAAGTCCCTGTCACATCGGATGTTTGTACACTAATTAGAAGTATTAAACGTAGACTAAAAATAAAACCCATTCATAACCTTAGACTTTTTTGCGAGACGAATCTAATGAGCCTAATTAATCCATGATTAGCCGATGTGATGCTACAGTAAACATGTGCTAATTATGGATTAATTAGGCTCATTAGATTCGTCTCGCGAAATAGCACTCATTTATGCAATTAGTTTTATTATTGGTCTATGTTTAATACTCTTAATTAGTATTCAAACATCCGATGTGACATGGACTAAAAATAAATCCCTGAATCCAAACGGCACCCAAAACTGTTATCGAACTGTTAATGCCAAACAGTTATCATTAAGGAGGTCAGTACCAGTATTAAATGTCAGTATTGATCAGCATTAATTATTTTGCAACTGTAACTGAAATAACTTATTTCAACTGGGACCTATGAGGATTTGAATAAGTAAAAAATTGAGTTTTATTTTCTTAAAAAGTTACTACTATAATGCTATGAAAAATAAGCATGAAAAGTTACTACTGTAATGCTATGAATATGATTTATGAGCATGAGGGTAGAGAGAGAGAGACACACACAGAGCCAATGCCAGTATGCACAAATCAGTCAAGAAGATAATCATTCAGACAAAACTTTTGCTTTAACCCCCATAGAAAAATCATGACCAAAAGCACCCAATAACACTGCATTTAAATGGTGAAAAAAGTCAATGCCCAAATACTTGCTAGCAACACTACTTTACAGCCCAATGTGAGCCCCATGGAGGAGAAAAAAATATAATAATAATAATAGGAAAAGCCAATAATAAGAGTACCAAACACTTTGTTTTTACTTGGTGGATAGTACTAAAAAGGCAGGCACACACTGAGCCACACTCTGCTCCAAAGTGAAGTGTAGGAACAAAACCAAAACGAATAAAAAAGTTGGTGCTTGCTGCTAGTAGTAGTAGTAGTTCTTGGAAATGAATGCAGAGCCCTCCTCATGATGCAAATGCATTTAGTGAGGGCATTCAAACCACTTGCAAGAGTTTGGTGAGAGGAGGGAGGCTCTGTGTGAGATTTGTTCTGCATCTGAGCTAAGCTAAAGCTTCTTCTTCTTCTTCTTCCTTAGATTTGGAGAGACTGGCCAGGCCAGTTCATCACTGGTTTGTTGGAGCATTGTTTCTTGCTTCCTGCAAAGCAGAAAAGAGGAGTCAAATCTTTAGTTTTTGTTTACCTATTTTTTTTGCCTCCTCTTTGATGCTCTTTTCTTTAATTTGAGTTCTTGATCCTACCAAAAGCAAAAGCCCTCACTTTTAGCTGAGGAGAGGAGAGGAGAGAGTCCAAAAGGAAAAGGTAAAGGCTGTCCTTGCATCTCAACTCAAACCCTCCCCCTCCAAACTCCTTCAAACCAAAATCTCCAATTTTTACCACAAAATCTCCATCTTTCTTCCTCTTCTCCACACCTCCAAATCCATTTGATTTCCCCCCACCAAAGAAACCCTCAGATTTCTTCTCCCACATCTCCATTGCCATTATGCCAGTGTTGATTCAAGAAATGCTCAGTTTCTGATCCATAGTTCTCCAAAGATCCAATTTTCCGAAATCCCTCCACGAAAATCTCGCATTTTTTTTCTCCTCCTCGATGCCTCCACACTCCACTCGTTGATCCAAACCTCCACGAAGAAGAAGAAGAAGAAGCTGCGATTTCTCCGGTTGCTCGATTCCCTATGCATCTCTCCCTATGGAAGCCCCTCTCCCACTGCGCCGCCGCCCTCCTCGCCAAGAACCACCGCCGCCGCCGCGGCGGCGGCGGCGGACACGGCAGCAGCAATGGCCACCGTGACGACCCGGCCTCGTTCCTCCGCCAGCTGCGTGACGCGCTCGACGCCGCGTCGGAGGACGGCTCGCTGTGCCCGCCGCCGGACGCCGCTGCCGACGCGGACGCCGCCGTGTCGCGTTCCCGCTCCCTCGCGCGGCTCCGCGCGCAGCGCGACTTCCTCCGCGCCACCGCGCTCGCCGCGGCCGCGGGGCCATTCCGCTCACTCTCCGACATCCCGCTCCTCCCCCACGCCATCACCAGCTTCCTCTCCATGTACCCCGACTACGCCACGACAGCCGACGTCGACCGCCTCCGCCTCGAGCATTACGCCCACCTCGACGCGCCCGGCGCCGGCAGGGTCTGCCTCGACTACTGCGGCTTCGGCCTCTTCGACTCCGGCTGGGACTCCTCCTCCTCGTCCTTCACATTGTCCGAGCTCAATGCCAATCTCAGCAACCACGCGCTCTACGGCGGCGCCGAGGCCGGCACGGTGGAGAACGACATCAAGGAGAGGATCCTCGAGTACCTGAACGTGCCGGCGAGCGAGTACGCGCTGGTGTTCACGGTGAGCCGGGGCTCGGCGTTCCGGCTCCTTGCCGAGTGCTACCCGTTCGAGAGCAACCGGAGGCTGCTCACCATGTTCGACCATGAGAGCCAGTCCGTGAGCTGGATGGCGCAGAGCGCGCGGGCGAAGGGTGCCAAGACGCGCACCGCGTGGTTCCGGTGGCCGACATTGAAGCTCTGCTCGACGGAGCTGAGGAAGGAGATCGTCGGTAAGAGGAGAGGACGGCGACGAGATGCTGCGGTCGGGTTGTTCGTGTTCCCTGCACAATCTCGGGTGACCGGTGCCAAGTACTCCTACCAGTGGATGGCGCTGGCGCAGCAGAATGGCTGGCATGTGATGCTTGATGCCGGTGCACTTGGTCCAAAGGACATGGATTCTCTGGGGCTCTCGCTGTTCAGGCCGGATTTCATCATAACCTCGTTCTACCGGGTTTTCGGCGCAGACCCAACTGGGTTTGGTTGCCTTCTGATCAAGAAATCAGTTATTGGGAGCTTGCAGGGGAGGAATGGGTGTAATGCTTCTGGGATGGTGAGGATTGTTCCAGTGTTTCCACAATATCTGAGTGATTCTGTTGATGGATTTGATGCAATGGATGGTCTTGAAGATGATTCTGGTGTCCACAAAGATGAGAAGCCAGCGTCTGATGCCCGTAATGGGTCGCAGCTGCCAGCATTTTCAGGTGTGTACACATCTGCTCAGGTCAGAGAGGCATTTGAGAGTGATCCTGGCCGTGACAGCAGCTCAGATAGGGATGGAGCGAGCACAATATTTGAAGAAACCGAGAGCATCTCTGTTGGTGAGGTCATGAGGAGCCCAGCATTCAGCGAGGACTGCTCTTCAGAGAATTCTTTCTGGGTTGATGTTGGCCAAAGCCCGTTGGGGTCGGAGAAGGGTGGTCAGTTCAAGAAAGGGAAACTTGGATCCCCATTACCATCTTCTTGGTTCTCTGGCAGAAAGAGTAACAAGAGGATGTCACCGAACCTAACATCCAGGATATCAAGAAGCCCTCTTTATGATGGTCAGGTGATATCTTTTGATGCAGCTGTATTATCAGTTTCACATGATGTGGATTGCCTCAAGGAAGACCCTGAAGAAGAAATCTATGAGAATGGTCGGCGGAATCATTTCAGGCAAGTTAGTGAAATCCAAGAGGAGCCAGAGGTTGAAGAAGTTGCATGTCAACATGCTATGAATGGCGGTGGGGATCACAAAGAAAGTGCGATAAGAAGGGAGACTGAAGGTGAATTTCGGCTTTTGGGAGGGAGGGATGGAAACAGCAGATTTGCTGGGGGTCGGCTCTTCGGTGTTGAAGAGATTGATGCAGGTTTAAGCATGGGCCGTAGGGTTTCATTCAGCACTGAAGCAAATATTATCACGGATAGACTACATCGGGCCTCAGATGCTGCTGAAGCTTCTGGATATGCATTCCGTGATGATGATGGTTGTGTAAGTGATGGGTATGGTGATGCTCAGGACTGGGGCCGGAGAGAGCCGGAGATAATATGCAGGCACATTGATCATGTTGATATGATGGGGCTTAACAGAACTACTCTTAGATTAAGATACCTGATCAATTGGCTAGTAACTTCGCTGTTGCAGCTGAGGTTGCCAGGCTCAAAAGGTGGTGATGGAAACCCCCTTGTCCACATTTATGGCCCAAAGATTAAGTACGAAAGGGGAGCTGCTGTTGCTTTCAATGTGAAGCAAAGTGATGGCACTTTTGTTAATGCTGAAGTTGTCCAGAAGATTGCGGAGAAGAATGGAATATCTCTTGGCATTGGTTTTCTTAGTCATATAAAGGTTGACCTGAACCACAAACAGTTAAATGGAGCATTCGATATACCTGAGGCTTCCTTCTATAAGAATGGTCGCAGAGACAGTAAAAAGGTGACCATAAGAGTTGAAGTTGTGACTGCTTCCCTTGGCTTCCTTACTAATTTTGAAGACGTGTACAATATGTGGGCATTTGTTGCCAAGTTTCTGGATCCTTCATTTCTAGAAAGTGAGCGCCTCACTGTTGCTGCTGACCACTCAGAGGGACAAACTTGAGCTTTATCTGTAATTTGCATTCGGCAAAGGAGAGGAAGGTGATTTTTCTCCTTTATGTCTTCGAGGAGTATTTGGTAGTGGATTTAGCAGATTTGTTTATTCTTTGCTAGTTCCTCGACATGTGACCTTTTTTGTTTCATGTAGAGTTTGCTCAAATATGTACCAGCAGCTCACCAGTAGAGCTCCTTTCCACTGAACAATGTTTGTAAAGCAGCTCACTGCCTCACTCGAAATGAAATAGTTTGAGTGCTTTGTAATACACTTGGTTAGGCATGTGTTCATCATGCAGTTTTTATATCATCACTTAACACTGTCGCATTTGCAGTTCTTGCTTCAACTATTCTTTTAGATACTTGAAAGTCTATGAGTGTTGCTGTATGCTTCTCTTCTGTTCATGAACTAAGAACTGAATGATGTAGAACATTTTATGCTCCAATTTTTTCTGGCATTTCGTTTCAGTCAGTTCAGCCTGTTTTTATCTTTAAGAGGTAGGCATCCAGTTGAATTTGAAAACCTGTGACCACTGTTGTGTATTGACTCAGTTTAGCATTGTGTAGTTTAACCTTTTGTTGCTTGTTTTCTAATATTCTTTTAAGTGTCTTTCTCTAGGATCACAACATTACATTTGAATGTTTTCATTATCTTTGATCTGATGAAGCATTATGAATCCCATTTTATGCTGCTGTGCCCTATTCTTAATTCATTTGATGTAGTCCTGAAGTCGTTGCCTATACTGGCGGCATTGGTCCATAACACACATTTTTGCTATCTTGTCCGAGATGGAAATTTTCACATGGAGAAATGGAGAATATCCTGTATAGATGCTCCTTCGTGCCAGTGAACCAAAATTAGTAAACTGGTACTGTACTTTTTGGTGCGTGCCATTTTGCAGTTCAGGTATCCCATCTGACATTGTATATGACTTTTGATGGCTCCCGGTCACTTGTAAACTAAAACCATGAATTCTTTGATATCGTGAAATATGTTTTAGTGCCCAGGTTAACAATATTATTATATTATGGTTCCTTCCCTTTGTAATGTTAAATTTTCAACTTATCGGAAATCACAATCCTATCTGTGTTGTTTCTTGTCAATTTCCAGTACAAGTTTCTACAGTGTATGGTCATGCACTCTTGTGTCTTGGTTAAATTTTATTGCTTAATGTTGATTTCACGAGTTTCTCTTTTTAGGTACAAATGGTAAAATGTTGCCATCTCATATCTTTGAAATATATAGCAGTGAAATTTTGATACACCAGTTTCTAAAGTGATATACATAGCATTCATCATGTATGTTTTAATATTGCATCTATTGTAGAAACCTTGCCTGATCCAAATGTATTTTATATTCAACACCTTGTATAGTTGTGTTGGAACCAGAGACAAGGCCCCCGTACTTGATATTTATGGCAGAAAGCCCTGGCTGATTCTCTACTTGATTTGGCCTGGCTGGTTCTGGCCTGACCAGTGACTGGTCATGCTCAATTCTCTTCGCTCAATTTGACAGGCAGGAATCCAGGATGCAGGAGAATCTTCCCCAGGATACCAAACCAGAGCAGAGTCTGTGTCTTCACTGGACTAGGAGGGCTCACAGATTGCAGTTCATGTCATTGCTTTCCTCTCCCTTAATTAGTCCTACTCTTTTATTCACAATGGGTTATAATGCACCTAAAGATATATTTAGCTTGAACTTTTATGTGAGTACCTTGTAATATTTGGGTTCCACCCTAATATCTGAAATCACCACCAATGTTGAATCATTGCTTTGGAGTTAGTGGTCTTATGGCGACTGAATTTCTTGAGAAAATCATGGTAATGTCTTATTCTGATCTCTGTTATTGTCTTGCTGTTCAGGTGTTAGCTGCTCTACAAGAAACTGACAAAGTCTACTACAACATTCTTTAAATATTGCTGTTCTTTCTTATCTCCTTTTACTTTCTAGAAAAGGGAAATGATTCTAGCATATGTCAGCAGATTCCTTGCAGCCTTTGGTGTTTGATACTAAAAATTCCCAATATTAAATATGCCATGTGAGTTTCTTTTTCAAGAAAAGATAAGCTGCCAGCCTCTGGAGTCTGGTTCCTGTGTGAAATAGTAACACACATTGTGGTTCACAGAAATGCAAGTACAGGACTCACAAGTACAAGAAGTATGGTGTTTTGGTGTGCCCTTCCCTATATATGTGCCTAGGGAAGATTCTCACAAGTACAGGACTCACCGGCACTGAGGCTGCTTCCCTGCAGAAGCATCAAGCATTAGCTTGCAGGACTTCCAGTGGTAAGAGATCTCTTGTCTAGTTGTCTTAGTGATCTTTAGATCATGCAATGAGGACTACCTTGCATGCATGCATCCTAGTGGACAACTTGCTGTTTTCTCAATACATATTCATGCAAACTCAGAAATATGCATTCTCTTATGAGATAGCATATGATTTGAATGATAGTACATTAGTACTTCTAACTTTATTTGAAATGCATATAACTTTCAGACCCTTTCGATTTGTTTAATCGTAATCCACAAAAACACAAGTTGAGGCTGTCGTAGGTTGGAAGATCAGATACTGTCAGGTTTTCTTTCTTTCTAGTTGAGTTTGACATTAACTTGAAATTTTTGTAGATCTACTTGTGCCATATTGCTACATAGTTTTTGCCTATCTACCATTACAAATGACAGGGGATGTGAAGTTCATGCTCATGGCAACCACTTTAGTTCTTGAAACAAGTGCAAAAATACTAAAAAAGGTTAAGAACTTGGAATGCTATCCTAGCTACGAATTTGGAGATCCAATCATTGTAAAGAACTTCTGCAAATTCGTTTTCACTATATACGAAAGTACAAACTTTGTTATATTATATACACCATCTTGACATCTTGGATTAGATCTCATCTTTGTTATTCTGCCTGTTGCTTGCTAAGCTTGCACACAAGAGTTATCATTTGATGTTTCTGTTAAAGTTTCTGTAACAACTTCATCTTATGAATCATCGCAGGAACAATCACAGGATGAGAAAATCTTTCGCAAAATGCAAGGAATGTATTTTTTACCATTACTGGAACCACATGGGTGATCAGAAAAGGAGTTTCATCAATGTTATGATTGGTGATTTTGTGGTAGGACCTAGTCATGCTCTGTGCTTAAGCATAAAGATACCATATATGTAAATTTCTTAGATTGTTATTTTCCCAGAGAATGGAAATGTTTAGCCAGCAGTTTGATACGTAGTAGTCTACATCCTGAAGTTGCAATTTTATAAGTCATTATTTTTTGAAATGCTGGGAACATGTATGTTCTTTCCTGGTAAAAGTTACCAGCACAACATTGTTTTCGTACAATAATTGTGTTCATGAAGATAAAACTAATTATTAGTACCTCTGTGATTACTGCTATTTTTTTCTCATTTTGATGTAGCACGTAAGCTCTACATTTCATGACATACTCTGTACTAGCATAAATTACCTGCATTTTCTGTGTCACACGCGTAACATTTATGTGGCACATTTAACTGTTTTTCCCTTGATACTTGGATGATCATACCTTTCCTAATGGCCTTCATGAGGTGCATTCTAAATTGGATGTTGGTCTTATTTGGCTATTCCTGCAGGCTGTACCAACAAAGTTTGCAAACATTATCAGCAGGCAGATATCTGGAGTAGTCAAGCTAGAGGTGCCAAATGGTAAAACATACGATGTTCAGGTTGCCAAGGAACAGAATGAGCTGGTCCTTCGATCTGGATGGGGGGCATTTGCTAGAGATTATGAACTCAAACAGTACGATATATTAGTGTTCACATACAGTGGGAGCTCTCGTTTCAAAGTTCGAATCTTCAATCCAAGTGGTTGTGAGAAAGAGTTATCCTGTGTCATGATGAACAACACTCCTTGCGGCCATGAAGGGAGCATATCTTATCATGATAACCATGTGCAATCACCAAGTGAAAGGTTGGTGAAAAGCATTTTGTTTTCTAAGAAGCAACATTCTGTGGAACTCCATTATGTCATATACTTAACTATCTACAGTTGTAAATTAGCAAAAATACTACTCCCTCCGTTCTTTTTTGTTTGACGTTGGTTAGCTCAAAATTGAACTAACCAATGTCAAACATTTGGAGGAGGTAGTATTTTTGAGTGCAACTTGCCACAGTTGCATTGCCTCCACTTATTTCATTATTTCATGATAACGATTGTTTATGTGTACACACCTGTGGATGGATTTGATTAAGAGTCCCTCTTAAAAAAATCATCTCAATTAACATAGTTTTTTCAAAGCAGGAGCATGTCTCGTACAGTTTGCATGGAGTGTACCGCAAGTTGTTATTGGCACAACATGAATAAAAGGCGTTTCTTCGTTGTTATGATGGATGTGGGTGATTTCCAAAATGAACTGGTTAGGCCTTGTCATTTACGCTGTTAATGAGCACTAAGATATATCTTATATACTTGTTATGATATTCATTTTGGGGAATTTGAGAAACTGGGTTAGCAATTTGGTAATCTGATACTTAAGTTGGGAATTTTAAAACTTTTTTTTTTTGCTAGGAAGGAGTTGCATTAATCAGAAACAGAACCCATAAATTCTTGATGGATGAGGATATGCCTGTGCTTCCATGACCAAACCAAAAGCACCTAAAGTCCCCACATGACCCACATTAGCAAGTTCATGACTAACTCTATTTTGATCATCAAGTAATCCTCTGAATTTAATTGTCGTTCCTCCAGATAACAATCCCCCTGTTTCAGTATTCAGGAACAAGAGATACGACCGTTCCCTGTCCTTGCTCTTGCAGCTCTTCATTCTTCAATATATTCGCTGCCACCTCACAGTCTGTTTCAAGAATTATCTGGAGTATACTCCACTAGATTGCTAGTTTCAGACCCTCCCAACATGCAACAGTTCTGCCTCCGGTACTCCTGGACAAGCCCGTAGCGCCTTGCAAAGCCATCATTAGCCATAGCTTCACTGAGCCATCAACATTTAGCATTTGACAATTAGTCTGAGAAACAAAAAACATGTAAACTCTTAGCTACTGAATTTAGCAGCACAGACTGGTTGAGGCAAAAAAGGAAAAAAAAAGATAAAACAGGACAAACAGTGTATGTTTATTTTAAAGATAGAGAATGACACTTTGAAGGTAGAATCCTTGTTCTTTTTTTCCCTGTTTCATGAGGCTTTGATTTGTTCCTAAGAATAAAGTGGACTTCAGTCCTGCCCACAAACTATGTCTGTACAGCATTCTTCATTGCTTCTATAGGTCTTGTGTTCTTATGTAAACGAAATGTTTCATTTTTTTGTACCTGCAGACCATACCGAAAATGTTTGCAAAGAATGTCCAAGGTCAGATTTCTGGAGTAGCCAAACTAGAAGTGCCAGATGGCAAAACATATGATGTTGAGATAGCTAAGGAACATAATGAGCTAGTATTTCGATCTGGATGGGATGTGTTTGCCAGTGCTTATGAACTCGAACAGGGTGATATCTTGGTTTTTGGGTACAGTGGGAACTCCCACTTCAAAGTTCAGATATTTAATCCAAGTAATTGTGAGAAAGAGTTATCCTGTGTCGTGATGAACAGGAACATCTCTGATGATAACCATCAACAATCACCCAGAAGGGAAAGGTTGGTATAAATGTTGAAGGGGTAGCTTTAGTTACCTATTGTGCATTCTTAGAAGCACATTTTTGTCTGCTCATCATTTCTTATTTCTATATGTACCATTATAAATTCCCAACATTGCTGAAGTTTTTTTGAAATGTTATTTATCATCGCCTCATACGGAGTACTTGTTTATGTACTGCTATAATCACAATTTGGTTATTCATATTGAACTTCTGAGTGTTGTTCTCTCTGTGAAACAAGCTTCCAACGTGTTAACTATGTGAGGGTGACGCGCACATGCATATGCTTATGGACTTTTTTTTGATGTTCACGAAGAATTTCATCACAATGAGCATGGTAAATGTGGACACAGGATGAACAAATCTGGCACAACATGCATGGACTGTATTACAAATCATTATTGGCTCCATATGGATGACAGGGAAAGGTATTTTTTTAAGGTTATGATAAGTGTGAGTGATATCAAGGATGAACTGGTAAGATCACGTCTATTCTTCTCTTCTTGTACACAAATATTTATATTTTAGATTGCTTATTTTGGAAAAGTTGGAAAATTTGGCAACCTTGATTCCTCAAGGTTGGGAGTTTGACAGTCAGTTTTGATTATTGACAACTATTCTTGATTAAAATTCATCAATGCACAAAGCATGTGTGAATAACCATATCTCTTTCAATATTTGACAATAGAAAGCATGCAGGCTCTTGGTTTTCTAGTGAAACTAGTAGCACAGGCCTGTTTTTTTTCTATATATATAAAAGAAGGAACTTTAGGCATGATGGTGAACCCTTCTTTTTTGATAACAATGACAGTAGGCACATTAGAATTGATTGTGTTTACAGGGACTGTATAAAAGCTCTCTTTTGTTTATTCCCGTAGGCTATACCGAAAAAGTTTGCGACCAATGTCAGAGGGAAGATACCTGAACAAGTCAGACTAGAAGTGTCAGATGGTAAAATATATAATGTTCAAGTTACCGAGGAACAGGATGAGCTGGTCCTTCGATCTGGATGGGCAAATTTTGCCAGTGCTTACCAACTTAAACATGGTGATCTCTTGGTCTTCATACATAGTGGGCACTCCCACTTCAAAGTTCTAATATTTGATCCAAGTTGTACCGAGAAAGAGTTCTCCTGTGTCGTGACGGACAGCACTAGTTGTGTGCATGAGAGGAGCATTTCTCATGATAATCATTTGCAATCACCAAGGAATGAAATCTTGGGAAAGAATTATAGTCTTTGCTCTAGTAGGAAACGGCCAAGGATGAATCCTGCAGACTATCCTTCACAGAGACCAGGTAAACATTTGAAGTGTATAATCTACATTTGCAACATTGCCTATGTGTACCAAAATTTACATGGTTGGTGTACTGCAGATGTCCCATCTTCTGAAGACATTAAGGATCCCATGAGTTCAAGTGGCCTCCAGAAGTCAAAAAAGTCTCACTATGTCTTACCAATGTTATACAATATGACTAGTGCTCAAGAGGCAGAAGTTCTCGCTCTTGAGAAGAAAATTCGACCTCAAATTCCACTATACATCACAGCTATGGACAAGACAAGTGTGGCAAGTGGATCTCTGGTATGTTTTTTACTTTCAATAACCAGTAGGGTGCAACTTTTTGTTAGTTTGAACTTGCTAAATTTTGGTGTTCTGCTCTCCTCCAGAAAAAAAAGGTGTTCATTTAGGACTTGCTTGATTAGTGTGAGTTGAGTCTTGAGTCCTTCAAATATATTAATGAAAGCTTGTAAAATAATATATTCCTAATCATTTGTATAGGTCTTCTCTAAGGAGTATGCTGTCAGATACCTTCTTGACCAAAACAGGATCATCAAACTATGTCAGTCTGGTGGTAGCAAGACATGGGACATCAGTTTGGACATGGACACTGATGATCTTTATGCCCTCTCTACTGGCTGGTTGGACTTCTTTCGTGGCAATCTGTTGCAAGAAGGTGATATCTGTGTATTTGAAGCTTCAAAGAGCAAGAGAGGAGTGACATTAACATTTCATCCTTTCAAAGAAAGCCATCGCCCAAAGTCATCAGGTTATATATATAGCATTTGGAATACCCTTTAAGATTTTCTTTTCTATGAGCACATCTCTCTCTCTCTCTCTCTCTCTCTCTCTCGTTTTCTTTTGAGAGCACATTTCTGACTGATGAGTGATGACCGTGTTTTTGATTGGGTCTTCTCTGCAGAATATACCCTTTCCACCAAGAGTCCTACACATAGAGTTCCTAAGCGGGACTATTTTGCAACAAATTTCACCAATCTAACTGATCAGCAAGAGAGGAAAGTCAAAAACAAAATACGATCTATACAGTCTGATATCCCCATTTTCTTGTCTGTCATGCGCAGTTCCAACTGTACCCGTCAAGGTTCTCTGGTGAGTCATTATTGAATCAGTTTGGAATTTTATTCCTGTTGATTTGCAAGTTAGAACATTTAAAATTATGCATGAAATATGCTTTTCCATGGTTCTCAGAGGGCTGCAACTTTTTTTCCTTATATTACCAGGGAAACTTACATTTTTCCTGTTCAGTGCTTCAGCGTGAAATACGCTTCAAGGTATCTCCCACATGAAGACCAAAATATGAGGCTGCGGCTGCCGGAGACGAAATATAAGTGCAAAGCTGCACTCCAAATCGACACAAGCACCAATCTTCATAAGCTTCTCAAAGGCTGGGGGAAATTTGTCAAAGATAACAAATTAGAAGTACATGATATCTGCCTCTTCCAGCTGATGAAAAACAAGAAAAAGCTTACGATGATCGTCCATATCATTCGAAAAGGCGAGTGCAGTTGATCCATATGTTGCTGTTGCTGTGGGTGTTTCTGTAATAAAGGTGGTGCTTTTGTACTAGAAACGCCATGCTTGTGGATAGCTTATCCATCCAGACTCATCAGAGGGTACTGGTGTTCCCTCTCTTTCTAATTGCCTGCAACAAACTATTAATGTGCTGAACCTTCTAGTTTTAAGAACTTACAGTAACTGGTTATGATGTTGCTTCCTGGCCAGTTTGGATGTGTGAATTATATTCGCTTTAATTTATTCTGCATTCTGACTATTTCAAGAAACACAAAAGATGACACTTAGGAATTGTATGTGAAGTTCAGAACAACTTATTATGTTTTACTCTTAGGTAACGATACCTGATCAATGGGCTTGCAACTTCACTATTGCAGCTGAGGTTGCTAGACTGAAAAGGTGGTATTGTGCAATTTAAAACTGGCATTTTATTCTATTCGGTTAGCCTGTTTATGTCTTTTTGAACTAGAACTGCCCAGTTGGATTTAAAATTTTGGCAAGTATCTGTTTTTTCGATTGTGTCAACAATAGTCGTCTATAGTCTCAGTGTCAGTGTGGTATTGTGCAACTTAACCTTTCTTGTCGCCTTCCCTTTTTATGTTTAAGTTTTTCTGCTAGGATGATGATCTGGAAATTGAGTGCCTTGAATAACTTTGATCTGAAGAAGCATCATCAAACTGTTTCTATTTCTGTGAGCATATTTTTTTGTCTTTGTTTGATGTACTCCTGAAATCTGTATCTGCCCTAGCATTGGTCTATAACACAAGTTTCTTCGGTAATGATGTTGGGTATCAATGATACAGAAAATATATCACACCATGCAATTATGCTTATGGAAACTTGGTGAATCAGATGAAGATTAACTAGCTAGAAATTTGAGCTGAATAATGCAACCTTTTGGTTACACAGGGGTTTGTACTGATCCAAAACTCCAAATGTATTTCTTATTCAAATATTCCAATCTCGAATTGTTTACTTCTGTTGGACAAGAATCATACTTGATGCCTGTGGCAGAAAGGTCCTGGGCTCCAGGCTGATTCTCACCAACCAGAGATGCAGAAAGATCGTCCTGGGCTCCAGGCTGATTCTCACCAACCAGAGATGCAGAAAGATCTTGTCAAGGATACCAATGCAGTGCAGTATCAGTGTCTTCACTGGACTATGTGTTGAAGCCTGTTGCTTTCCTTTCCCTTGTTAATCAGTTCTACTCTTTTCTTCACAATGGATTTTAAATTGACAAAAATAAGCCTTGACAATGGATTTCTTCACAATGGATGTAATATCCAGTTGTTAGCTGTGCCACAAGATACTGACAAAAACCTATTACAACCTTCTTCAAACATTGCTGGCTGCCCTTTCTTATCTCCTCAGACTTGCTGAAAAAAGAAGAAATGATACTACCAGTTATGTCAGTAGATTCTTTGCAGTTGCTGCTCAAAAGACAAAAGTTCCCAGTAGTAATAATGTTATGCTTCTCTTGGCATCTACTACTATCAGAATGGATTTCCAGGTCAGGCTTTTTTCAACAATGGATATGCTGTCAGCCATTGGTCAGAGAGTGTCACATGGCAAAACACATCATGATTGGTTGATGCCCTGCCAGGCCTATATCTATTGCCGGTGCTTGGACATAGTTGCACTGTGGCTGGCTGCTTCAGATTGGCTCTTAGAGCATGGAAAATTAGCTCTTAGAGCAGATTGGCAAAGGTATGTCTCCTATCATTTTTCTTTCTGTTTTTTCTTTGGATCATGCAAATGAGGACTATCCAAAGATGCATGAGTCCTTAAGTGCTTAACCTCCTGCTGTCTTGGTGAATTATTTAGGGGGCTTCTTTTAATTAAAAAGTATAGCCAAGTTATGTGTTGATACAGCCAAGCTATGTATTGATATATGAACATTTATCCAAGATATGTATTGATAAATTGTTTTGGATAATGATGTATTCATAAATGAGATTTTTCTTTGATAAATGAACATCCAAACTATGCATTGACACGCTTTTAATCAATGGAGTCAGCTTGTGCCAACTCTGTCGAACGAGACACCTTTTGTGATTCAAATAACATTTGGGGAGTTCTTTAGTATGCCATATTTGCTCTATACTTGGTTACCTACCAACTGTCATAAATTGGTGAATTACTAAAATTTTAGGGTTGTTTCCCACACATTTTGCATGTATACCGTTATACACTAAATATGGCCTGTTGGTATCTGTGGCGAGCAAGTGCATAGCTTTTTAAACTCTCTAACAAGTTCATCTCAATTACATGGTTGGAGTGGCCACAGGATGGGAAAATCTCACAGGGTGTGCAAGAATTGTGTTGCAAATCATTATTGGTTCCACATGGATGATCACGGAAAGAGTTTCATCAAGGTTATGATTACTGATTTCAAAAATGGAGTGGTAAGACTGCCAGTTACGCTATTCTTGTAGTCAAATATGTATCTTCTATAGTTTGATAATGTGCTTATCTTAATTCTTAATATTGGAGACAGAAATTCAAAACTCAAATTTGCTTTTAATTTGTTGTTATCGGTACCTGTGTGGTTTCATCACCATTTTAAGAAAGGAAATTACTGCAATTTTCATTCTCGACGTTACTGCAAATTATCTGTGGGTTATATATTCACAAAAAATAATTCATTTATTCCTGCAGACTATACCAGCGAAGTTTGCACGCAATTTCAGAGGGCAGATGTCTGGAACAGTCAAACTCGAAACTCGCAATGGCACCACATATGAAGTTCAAGTTGCCAAGGAACTAAACAATCTTGTCCTCCGATCTGGATGGGAAAGATTTGCCAGTGCTTATGAGCTTGAAAAGGGTGACATTTTGGTGTTTATGTACAGTGGAAACTCCCACTTCAAAGTCTGGATTTATGATCCAAGTGCTTGTGAGAAAGAATTACCCTGTGTCATAATGGAACAGTTTCCTCGTGTACAACAAAGGAGCATTTCTCATGATAATCATACTCAATTGAAAAGGAATGCAAAGTCAGCTAAGCTGTATGTTGATAGCTCTGGTCACAATAAGGAAACTTCAGAGATAAATCCAGCAAGCTCTCCTTTATGGAAACCAAGTAAATATTTTATTTACATTTCTAAATAATTACACTGTCTTGTACTAAAATACACATTGTTGGAATTACAAATGTAGCTGAAAGGGTCCCATCTTCTGAAGAACTTGATGAACCCGTGAATTTGGCCAACGTCCAGAAGGCAACCAAGTCTTTCTATTCCTTACCAAGGATGTGCAATATGACCAGTGCACAAAAGGCTGAAGTAGATGCTCTTGAGAAGAAAATTAAACCTCAAATTCCATTTTACATCACAGTCATGGATAAAGCAAGTGTGACTGACGGATTACTGGTATGTTTTAAATTTATACTGTGTACTCAGCAGGTGGATTTTTTGTTGATTTGAATTTTCTAAAACATTTGTGTTCGTTAGGACCTGTTTGATAAGTGCAACTTGTGTCTTGAATTATTCATCTGTACTAATGATTAATGGAGGCTTGTAAAATGATATAGTCCTGTATCATGTGGAATAGGCCATCTCGAAGGATTATGCTGTCAGTTACCTTGACAAAAATGAGACCATCAAACTATGTCATTCTGGTCGTAGCATGGCATGGGATATCAGTTTGGACATTGACACTGATGATCAGTATGCCCTTTCAACTGGTTGGTTGGACTTCATTCGCAACAATCATTTACAAGAAGGTGATATCTGCGTTTTCGAAGCATCAAAAAACAAGAGGGGAGTTGCATTGATATTTCATCCTTTGAAGCAGAGCCATCACCCAAAACCGCCAGGTTATATGTTTCGATATTTAGTTAATCTTTGGAGCACATTCTGAGTTTCTGACTAATGACCAATTTGTGAATGTTTTGTTGTTGTTGTTTTGCAGGATGTGTTCCTTCCACCAAGTTTCCTAGGCATGGGGTTAGTAAGCCTAACTACATTGTGTCAAGATTTACCACTCTATCTGATCAGCTTAAAATAAAAGTGGAAGCCAAAGTACAAGACATTCGGTCTGAAGTCCCCATTTTTGTAGCTATCATGCGGGAAAGCTACGTTAAAGGCAGGACAAGATATTTGGTGAGTTAGAATTGCTATTTTAAAAAGTAAAAAAGAAAAAATAAGTCAAACGGGAAGTTTATTCTCTGCTGATTTAGAAGTCAGAACTCAAAAATCATAGAGCAGAAAGTTCTCATTGGGTTTCTGTTACTTCTACTTACATTTTCCATATGCAATCTCTGTTACTATTTTGCTTATTATTATTACTTACATTTTCCATATACAATCAGTACTTCAATGCAAAATATGCTGCGAAGTATCTCCCACGAAAGAACAAAATTACGAGGCTTCGGCTGCCCAAGAAGAACTACAAGTGGAAAACTGCATTCCTGATCAACAAAGTTCATAAGCTTAGTGGAGGATGGGGGAAATTTGTCGATGACAACAAATTAAAACTAGGTGATATCTGCCTCTTCCAGCTGATGAAAAACAAGAAGCAGCTCACGATGATGGTCCATATCATCCGAAAATCTGAATTCTGCTGATCCATCTTTTGCTTTTGGTGCTGTTGCCCTTTTGTAATAGTTAATGGCAGTGCTTTTGTGTTAGAAAGGTAATGCTTGTGGGCTGTGGCTAGTTTATCCAGCCTGAATGCTATGAAGGATGAACTTTCATGAACCTATATATTATCTGGATATATATGTTTCTAGCACAACGCCCACACCTTCGCTGGCTACTGTCTGCCACATGTATCACTTTTTACAAATTAATCTCTAATATTATGCAATAGTCGTTAAATAAGAAAACAAGAAATAGTAGCATGTTTGATAAAAAAATAAATTTTATCTATGACATTATTATATATTTTCTTCTACTCATAACCAAGCATGGTCATTTTGTTAATCAGTCGTAATTTTAGCAGCTTCATGATGCCCTAATTTATTGATAAATATTTGAAAATATATTATATTATGCAAATTTAGCTTAGCAATCTTCATTTATCAAAATTTGATATATTAAAAATATCAATTTTAAAAATCTAAATTCTTATCTAGTAAGTTCTGGGACGGAAGTTGATTTAATATAATATACCCATAATTTGATTTATTTTGGACGGATGGAGCGGTAAATTCTTGAATATAGTCCTGAATGTATATTTTTCTTTCCCCATTTTTATTGGAACCAGATTAGTAGTGACATGGTGTCACGCCCCAAATTAGCCCCAAACGGGAGCTAGGGTAGGGCGATCCAAATTAACCTGTAAACCTGTATCAGTCCCAGGAAACAGTGCTGATATAACAGGAAGAATGAATATCACAGTGACAAAGGTCTTTTTTATTAAGAGTAAAGTTACAACCAAGGTTGGAACTACGAACAGACCCCGAGTTCGTAACTGCATTTCAAATAGGCAGAAGTGGAGACTAACCCAAAGCCATAGGCATGACTTGGAAACTAAGCCGAAACCCTACTACAGCTCGAAGTCTGCTTGCTCCTAGAAGAACTCCTCGTCAGCTGGGTCCATCTCTTCTTCTTTGAGAGCTGGGGGGTTATTTATATAGAGCAAGGGTGAGTACGGGAGTACTCAGCAAGCCAGGGGAATTAAGTGTTTAATGTAAACTTCAAAGGAAGGCTAGTTATTTTCGCGTTCGATTTTAGTTTAAAGCTTTCGGAAGCAACTAGGTGAGTGCTTCTCAACGGCACGGACGAGAAGGTGCATCTCATCCGGCCGGAGTAGTGAAATGTATAGATCGTATTCATCTGCTCGAGTGGCTCCCTGCCAACAGTTAAACGGACTTCCCGAGTCCGGCTGTTCTCGACAACCACAAGTCAAGCATTTGAAAAGGGTTCCCTTACACCAACAGCAGCTCACAAAGCAGTAGTCAAACAAAACTACGCTAAGGAATGACCTCACATCCACCCATGACCATGGGCACGGCTGTTCGAACAGTTTGTTAACCTCTGTAGAGGGGGTACACTTTACCCACACGACGTTACTAACCCGGGTCACCCAGCCCGTGCAACGCAATCACATCTGGTGACTTTGAGGCTTTCACGACAAGGCATTTCGAAAGCCGATCCCACGGACCAACACCAGGTTAGGTCCCCGACCATGTTGTGCCAGGAAGCCCAGGGGTCCTCCTCGACACCATCCCGGCAAATTCACTTGTCCCTTGGCATCAAGATTTCCCTGGCCTAGCTAATTACTCAGCCAGGGGTGTCCCATTCACCCATGTGGTCACACTTGGTATATGCTCGGATGAAATCCCCAAGGACTCGGTCATTAAAAACGACCGCACAAGCATCCCGCCTAGGAATGGCCTTGCGTCGCGAGTTTTGTTTTTAAAACTCAATTTTATTTCACCCAGGCGTCGGGTTTTTCAAAGCTTTCATAAATCAAGTTTTACCCAAAATGTTCTCAGATTTTATGTTTGAAGGCGGCCATCGATATTCGCACAAGGTGCATGAATACCGAGGCATCGCACAGGTGGTTACAAGGGAACATGGTATATCAATTAACAAAGAAAGGATCAAATGCAACAAGTTAGGTAGGCCCACCGATCTGCCTTGCAGACAGGGCAAACAGTTCCCAATGTAAGCCTATCAATGCATAAATATTTTGCAAGCAACATAATTAATTTCAAATATAGGCTCAATATGTTTAAAGGTGACTTGCCTTGCTCAAGATCTTAGGCTTCCTCCTCAAAATCAGCGCACAGCGAGTCTTCTGGCTCCAAAGCTACACGCGAAACGAGGTGACTCAACACAACGGCCAAAAGGAAGCCCTATTAATGACCACTAATTGTGCCATTAGACAGATCTCAATTTTTGAGGGATTTTGGAAGTTGAATGGAGTCAATCGGATGAACGGTTGAGGAGATATGGATTTCCTAATATTAATGATTTTCTGTCTAAAGGAAAAAGAATTATTAAATCATTTGGAAAAAGAAATGGAAGAGGGATGCAAATTGGACTTTGTGTTGGGTGGCTAGGTGCGGCCCATTTCCAAGCGCGGACGCGGCCGAGCAACGCGGGCCGGCGCACGCACAAGGGCGGCCCACGGCCGAATGAGGCACGCGCAGGAGTAACTAGGCCGGTCGCGAGGTGCGGTCCAAGGAGTTGACAAGAGCGCGGTCGAGCGAAGCGAGCCGGCGCGCGGGGAAGACGGCCCATGGACGACGCGACGCGGAGAGAGGCCGAACGGGTCGGTTGGCGAGGTACGGCCCACAGGGGAGGGTGACGCGGCCGCGAGGAGGGAGGCCGAGTGGGCCGGATCGTGGCGTGGCCCACGCGGATACGGCGCGAGCGAGCGGATCGGTGGACCGCGGTCCACCGCGCGGGGTCTCGAGCAGGGCCCGCCTATCGGCAACCTGGCTCACGAGGACAAAGTGCACGGAGGAAGGGACTCTAGGGTTGGGTGGACTTGGTGCGGGCGTGTGTGCCAGATGGACTAGTGCGTGGCGGGCACACGCGCAGCCTCACGGCTCTTCATGGACTGCACGCACGGGGAGGGGGAGACGACGGGCTGGTGCTCACATGGTGCCGACGTGGCACCACGTTGGATGACGGGAGGAAGAAGAAGAGGGCGCCGGTATCCGATGGCGTGCGACGGCTGCGGAGCTCCGGGACGGCGCGGGGCGAGCCCGACGAGAGGGAGGGCACCGGAGCGGAAGGCGGTGCACGGGGAGGGGAGGTGAGCCAACGGCTCGGATCTGCCAGAGAGGGACCGGAGGCGGCGGATTGCGGCGGCGGCCATTGCCGGCGAGGAAAAGAGGGAAACCTCACCGGAGCGACGAGGGCCCGATTCCTTGGAGGGGGAGCGTCTACACGGGTCCCTGGCCTTGCTCCGAGCGACGGGGAGGGGGGCGATGCGGCACCGGAGAGCGAGGGCGATGGCGCGTGGAGCTCGGCATCGTGCGGCAGCGAAGCGGCGAGCGAAGGCGGCTGCGACGACACTAATCGAGGGCTCTACCACGTCTACGAGCACGGAAAAACGGCGATGACGCTACCCTATGGCCTAGAGGAGGAGGGAGAGACAACGGGAGAGTGACAGAGGGAGCCTTTATTGCGGGGAGGCGGTTCGCCGTGAAGAGCGGCCGGCGGCGCGAGACGTGATCGTCTCGGCCTTGGGCCGAGGAAGGGGAGGAAGCGAGCGCCTGGAGTCCGTGTCTCGCATCTGCGATCACTGGCGGCGGACGACGAAGGTCGCGGCAATGGCGCAACGGCGAAGCGGCAATTTTGGCAGTGGAGACGGAGACCGAGCGAACGAGGGGGAAGCGGAGGAATTTAAGGGGGCTTCGGTTGGCTTCGAGGAGAAGGGACTTGGGCGCAGTCTTGCGAGCAAGCGCGAGGTCGCCGGCGCTACGCCCGAGTGGTGGTAGACTCGCCGGCCCGGGAAGGGAAAAAGGAGAGAAGCGGGAGAAAAAGCACCGGGAAGCAAGTCGGACCGTGCCATCTTGGGCGGCATGGGCGGGAGAGCGAGCTCCGCGCCTCCGGCTTGGCCGCTAGCGGCTTGGAGCGGCGCGGGCACGAGGCCCCAAGGCGGCGGCGGCGCTGGAGAGAGAGGAGGGGTAGCGCGGCGCGTGAGGGAGAGAGAAGGAGAGGCGCACGGCGCGGTCGGTGCTCTACCGCAGCATGTGAGCCGCACGTGCCCAGGAGCGGGCCAACGCGGTCCGGGCCGGCACGGCCCAAAAAGGGAGAGAGTGGAGGAAACGACGGAGACAGGTCGGCCAAGAGAAAAGCAACCCAAGGAGAGATGAGGGACGAAAACTAGACTTTTTCAGAGAATTTTGATTTGGAAGGATTTGGAGTTTGGATTTGAATTTTGAGTTGGGACTTTTTCTCCGAGATTCGAACAGGGAGCAGTGAGAGAGACGAGACCTTGGCACACACGCGAGGCACGAATGAAGAACAATTTTCACAATTAGGGCTTTTAACAAATAGGTTTTCCCGCTAACGCCACAACGGAATGGGCGCTACACATGGTCATCATACTTGACTCTTAGGCATTTAACCATTTGTCATTATCACTCGCAGTCTATGACATGTGAGCTTTTATGCTTATGACATATGGATTCAGTGGTAAATCCTTAATTACCACTTGTCAGCAAAAAGTTAAATATCTCTTTTACTAACTCTGACAACAAAGAAATGCTGAAAAATCCTGCCAAAGACACAAAGAGAGTAACAAAGCAGTGCAGTATAAATATCTATTTCCTCTGTGCTAAAATAAACCAGATAAGATATGATAATTTTTAGTATAATGAATTTAGATAGGAACATATTTAAATTTGTTGTATTATGAAATATTTTATATTCGTTTATTTGAAACGGAGTGCGTACTCATGAGCTCAACGGTCATGTCCTACTAGACATGAGCTCACTTTGACCACATAGAGATATGCACTGAAAAATCTTGCCAAAGATAGCAAAGATATCAATCATCGTGTCAGCGTCTCCAGTGGACTATGCCATCCGTTTTGTTCGTTCAAGTCTGTTCCCGTCCTACCCCTTGTTGAAATAAATATATATCAAATGGTGAAAGTGGGTGTCTTCATCTGAAATATTATGCTACTGTTGCTTTAATTGAAATTTTATTATACCACTGTTCTGAAATA
The DNA here is from genome assembly GCA_008326285.1 of Oryza officinalis. NCBI lineage: Eukaryota > Viridiplantae > Streptophyta > Magnoliopsida > Poales > Poaceae > Oryza > Oryza officinalis. The sequence continues at coordinate 34,313,444 of BDMV01000012.1, forward strand.
GATGACGCCTTAAAACAAATATAGCCAAACCTAAAAATGCATGTGCAAAAACATTGCTCATCTGCTTCAAAATATAACAACATCCAAAGTTAAAATTTTGACCCAAAATTTTAACAACCTACTTACAAGATATAAAAGATGTTCTTTTACCATTAAACATACTGGGTCCTCAGTGCTTTATTATTATTCCAGCTAACCTTGTCTTATACCTACCCACTTTTCATCCTGAGGGACAAATAAGTTACATCTAATTCTAGGTTAAGACTAGCTATAAATCACTCAAAATATTTTTTTATAAAAATCATATGAAGGTAATTACAGTGTAATTATGATATAATTATTGTGTAATTATAGTATAATTATAATAATTACATCGTATTTATACTGTAATTATACATAGGTTGTGTGCATATCAAAACAAAATTGATACCTATGCTAGCCTTTTTTTTTCTCCATCAGGTAGTACGCATCTCAACGTGAATCACACAGTCTGGAAAATCGAGTGAGGGCTAAGAAAAAATGTTTTGAGTGATATATAGCAAAATCGTCCAATGTTTGTTTTTTTTCTGGACGAAGAAAATATACTTGTAGCTAGCTGAGCAGGCGCGGCATATCTATTGGTTTTGTTTGGTTCCTTCCCCGTGGAGCCAGACAAGTCTTTCATCACCTCTTTCTCCGTCTCCTTTCTTCCACTCTCACACGACTCCAGTAGTACTCTGGCCTTCTCTCTCCGTCTCTCCTCCTCTCTCGTTTGCTCCTTCTTGCGCTGCTCAAAGGCGCCGCCCGCGCACGGAAGGCAAGTTCTTGGCAGTTTTTTTTTTGTTCGAGATTGTGTTCTATGGCACTAGGGTTTCTTTGATTTGGGGGAGAAAATGGGTCTAGTTTAGTGCGTCAGTGATGACATACCTGGATTGGATTATTTAGCAGGATTAATTTTGCTAGATAGTTTTATTGATCTTGCATGTTCCGATGGATGATTGTGTTCTAGGGTTTTTTGCTTGAGTTGGGGAAAACAAAATAAAATGTGATTCGGTGGTTTGGCTTGTAAAATTGATATTGTGGGTTTTGAAACCTAACCACATGTACATGGGGATCTTCGATATTAATTTACTCTTTCTTTTTTTTTTCTTGCTGATCGTGAGCTTAATGTGTTGAACTGTTGATGTTTGAATCTTTAGCTTTGTTCTTATGGTCAAATATTATATAATATAAATGCCTCATTTCGTGTTCTTGGGGTTCCTTTTTTTATATATGTAAGTCTTAATGGCTGAAAAAAAGGGTATATTTCTAGGCTTGTTCGACCATTTAGCGATTAGCATAGAGAAAATTTGAAACATACCATCATAAATATACGTGGGTTTCAAAATGCCTTCGCACGTGAGAACAACATGTGACTAAGAGTGTAAATAGTCAACCTATGAACCCACTTATAACTCAAATAAGTGCGTAACCTAGTGGGTTCGTGGGTAGACCCATTTAAACCCTTACATGTGAGGCCTGGACCCACTTGTCAATGACATATACGATGATATTGTTCAATTACATGATTATTGCGATGGTACTAGGCAAATTGACCCTTTAGCATATACTGGCAGAACCCATGTCATTTTCACTAAATCCTAATTCGGCTGATGTTAGTTATTTTTTCGTTGATAGATGAACACTCAATCTATGTATCCTGGGAAAACTTCACACAGTATGCAAGAATTGCATTGCAGATCATTACTGGCTCCACATGGATGATCATGGAAAGAGTTTCACCAAGGTTATGATTGGTGATTTCAAAAATGCAGTGGTAAGGCCTTGTCCAATCAATACCTTGTTCTTGTGCGCAAATAGTAAATATGTATCTCTAGTTTTTGCATGTGTTATCTTGGGGAAGTGGGCAACTTAAGTAGCAATTAGATAATCTATTGATTTTAGTACTGCCATAAGATATAAAATCCAGTTTTGATTTTCACTTTGGGAACACGTCTGAAAATCAATATGAACTATTAGTTGTTACTTATTCCTACCTGTGGTTGCATTACTTTTTAAAAAGAAAATTACAACAATTCCATGGCATCTTCCATATTACTGTAAATTATCTGTGGCTTTATCGAAGTAATCATCTGCATCAGAAATGTAATTTCTTTATTCCTGCAGACCATACCAGACAAGTTTGCACACAACTTCAGAGGACAGATTTCTGAAACAGTCAAACTATAACCCGCAACGGAAACGCATATAATGTTCAAGTTGTCAAGGAACTAAATAGTTTTGTCTTTCAGTCTGGATGGGCAGAATTTGCCGGTGCTTATGAACTTGAAAAAGATGACATTTTGGTGTTCATATATAACTAGCTGGATGGCCCGCACAATTGTGCGGCTAGCACTCACAAAATTATATATCTTTTGACATGATTTTACTTAAAATTTATAAAATAATTATCTCATTGTTTTATGACTTTCAAAGATCAAACCCTATCATTCCAAGGTTTCTAATTTTATAGTTTTTTAAAAGTCATATCAATCATTACCCCTTACTCCTTTATTTGTTTGTCTGATCTACCACAGTTTTTATTCATCATCCTTAAGACCTTTTAGTTTTTAGAATTTATTGTTTCGTCGGGTTTCATTTTTATAATTTTTGAAAGTCCCGTCAATGTCATTACTATACTCCTCTACAGCCCGCCCGCTGTCTCCCCTCTTTAGTGTCACTGGAGATTTTAAAAATCTGGATTTATTTTTTACTTCTAAAAGTCCCGCCAACTGTTTGTGACTGAGCTACTTAATGACATGTCTACTATCTCTCTTTTTAATCGTCATTGGATTCTATAAATCGAATATAATCAATTTTGGGGTTTTGTTTATAGTTCTAGATATCCTATCAACCACTGCCACCCTACTCCTTTATAGGTCCATTGCTTCTTTTCACTTTATGTTCATTTACTACCATTGTGTTTTAGATGAATTATTCTTTCAACATTCAATATTTTCCATTCTGATTTGTTTTTTTGTTATTTATGAATTGTATTCCTACTTGAAATTTTTTTCTAATTTTTAGAATTTATTTTTTTTGTAAATTTTACCTCGTACTGCATTCTATCTGTACTGTTTCTTTAAATAATCATTTTTATTTTTTTAGTTATTTCAAAATTGTATTCCTACTCGAACTCTTTTTTTCTTTTTATAATTTCAGAATTTTTTATTTTTATTGCGAATTTTACTTAATCATATATCAGGTTTTATATGGACTCTTCCAATATTGCTTATTTTTAATTCCGAATTTCAGTTATTTTTTGATTATATTCTTATTTGGACTTTCCTTTTTTGATGGATCGTTTTTTCAACTTTGCTTATTTTTTATTACGAATTTTAATTATTTATAAATTGTATTCCCATTGAAACTTTCTTTTTCCTTTTTCTAATTTAGAAATTTATTTTATTTTTTATTTCGAATTTTAATTAAACTCGTGTTGTGTTCGAGATGGATTGTTCTTTCAATATTCTTTTTTATTTCGAATTTTAGCTATTTTAAAATTTATTCCTTCTCGAACTCTCTTTTTTCTGATTTTAGAATTTTTTTATTTTTTATTTCAAATTTAATTAATCACGTATTGAGTTCTTATATGGACTCTTTTTCCAATATTGCTTATTTTTAATTCCGAATTTCAGTTATTCTTTAGATTGTATTCCTACTTGAACTCTCTTTTTTCTTTTTTTAATTTCAGAATTTTTTTATTTTTTATTTCGAATTTAGTTAATCACGTATTGGATTCTTATATGGACTTTTTTTCAATATTGCTTATTTTTAATTCTGAATTTCAGTTATTTTTAGATTGTATTTTTATTTGAACTCTCTTTTTGTTTAATTTCAGATTTTTTTATTTTTATTCCGAATTTTAATTAATCACGTATTGGGTTCTTATATGAACTTTTCTTCCAATATTGCTTATTTTTAATTCTGAATTTCAGTTATTTTTAGATTTTATTCCTACTTGAACTCTCTTTTTTTCTAATTTCAGATTTTTTTTATTTTTTATTCCGAATTCTAATTAATCACGTATTTGGTTCTTATATGGACTCTTCTTCCAATATTGCTTATTTTTAATTCTGAATTTCAGTTATTTTTTAGATTGTATTTCTACTTGGATTCTTTTTTTCTAATTTCAGATTTTTTTATTCCAAATTTTAATTAATTTCGTATTGGGTTCTTATATGGACTCTTCTTCCAATATTGCTTATTTTTAATTCTGAATTTCGGTTATTTGCACAGCCAACGTGGTGCCTCCTTTTCGAGCTGTCTTAATAATATAATAGGGACTCCCATTTCAAAGTTCGGATTCATGATCCAATTGGTTGTGAGAAAGAATTATCCTGTTTCATGATAATCACACTCAAAATACTCTTCTCATGACCTAGAAAAGAGCATACCTCAAGATAATCACACTCAAACTGGGAAGAATTATGGGTGGGTGAAGTGGTGTGTCGGTAATTCTAGCCACAGCAGAAAAACTCGGAAGATAGATCAATTTGGATCTCTTTCACAGCAATCAAGTAAGTATTTGAACCGTGTTACTTATCTTTGGAACAGTTGTTACACCATCTTTGTTTACTAAAAGGCACATGGTTGTCATTGCGTAGCTGAAAATGTCCTGTCTTCTGAAGAAATTGAGGAATCTGCGAATTTAGGTGGCCTCCAGAAGCCAACCGAGCCTCTCTACTACTTGGCAATGGTGCGCAACATGACCAGTAAGCAGAAGGCTGAAGTTGATGCTCTTGTGGAGAAATTTCAACCTCAGATTCCATTTTACGTCACAGCTATGCACAAAGCAAGTGTGGCTGATGGATCTATGGTATGCTTCAAATTTCTTCTCTGTAGTCAGTACTGCAAGTTTTGTTGATATGTAATTTCTGAAACATTGCTGTTCAGTTAGGACCTACTACTGATTGGTGCAAGTTGAGTCTCTTCAACTATAACAAATAATTTTTTTTTGTATAGGCAATGTGTAAGGGTTATGCCGTCAAATACCACCTTGACAAAAATAAGACTATCAGGCTTTGTCAGCATGGTGGTAGCAAGACATGGGAGATCAATTTGGATATCGACAGTGATGGTCCATACGCACTTTCTACTGGCTGGTTGGACTTCATTCAGGACAATAAATTGAAAGAAGGTGATGTCTGTGTATTTGAAGCATCAATCAGCCAAAGAGTGACATTAATATTTCATCCTTTTGAAGGAAAATATCGCCCAGGTTTTTGTATTACCCTTCAGATTTTTCATTTCTTTGGAGCACATTCTTATCACTGGATGACCATGTTTGCATTATATCATTTTCTGCAGTATGTGCCCCTTCAAGAATACTATGCCTGGAGCTATGAAGTTTGTCGACCACATCGTATTCAAATCACGATCCAGCACTCTAACTGATCAGGAGAACAGAAAAATCGTAGATGCACTACAAGCTGTTCAGTCCAAAATCCCGGTTTTCGTAGCCGTCATGGGGAACAGCAACATTGGCCGCAGAGTTGGCACCAGTCTATGCATTATGGTGAGTTATGATTATTTTGTCCAGCGTTGAGAAAAAAAAAACTAAAAAACACAATGCTTATGATCGATGGAAGTTCATTCCCTGCTGATTTTCAAGTCACAGCACATAAAACTTTCAGAGCGGAAATGTTCTCCTTTCGATCGCTGCAACTTGTTTCTTTTGCTGAGAAATTGAACCTTACATTTTTTTCTATATGCAATCAAGCCTTCGGTGCGGAGTATGCCGCGAAGTATCTCCCACGACTCGACCAAACCATAAGGCTCAAGAGGCCCGGGAAAAACATTACATGGGAAACTAAATTTCAGATCAAGAAACGTAGACATTGGCTTGTGAATGGCTGGAAACAATTTGGTGTTGACAATAAATTGGAAATGGATGATATATGCCTATTCCAGCTGATAAAGGACGAGGAGGAGGTTACCATGATGGTCCATATCATCCGAAAAGAGTAGGATAGTTGATCGGCATCGAGGCTTTTCATGCCGATGTGTTTTGTAATAGGCGCTGTCTAGTTTTCGGTTGCCTGAAAATATTTACAAGTTTCAGTGATTTCATGTTTGAAATCATACTGAGATTATCCATCCTGACTCATGAAAGAAGCTACATGTGTTTTGTCTCCCCACTCTAGTCAATAACCTTCAAGAAACTCTCTTAATGAGTTCAACTTTCAGGAACAAATGTTTTGTTGGATATTCTGTCAAGTCCTGGTTAGTTTGGACGCCACTTCCTGTTTGGAGTAGCATAAAGAAATGTGTAGTAGGACTTGAATTTGAGAGTCTGGATTTACTTGTTCAAATTCTTCTTCAAATTTGAGTAGCTTTCACTTCTTCAAATTTTGTCATTGTTTATCATTGAAGTGTTATTTGGAAATTATCATGTGATATAATGCTAACATCAAAGCGATTTCGAAAACTTTATTCATTTTGCCACTGTCATATGCATGAGTCACCTTACAAACAGATATACTCCTATTTTGGCACGCCCAATCAGCTCTTCTTTATTTTTGCAGCTTTCTCCTTTTCATATGTTTCTTCCCAACTATTCCCTTAAAAAAAAACTCCTAGCACCCCAAGGAAGATTTTTGGCCCCGTCGAAACAGCTTGTGGGATGGGATTTTTAGTGGCATGCAAAATAAGACAAGTTATTATCGCATGATTAATTAAGTATTAACTATTACAAATTTAAAAATAAATTTATTTGATAATTTTAAAAAAATATATAAAATATTTAGAAAAAAAACATTAAGTTTACCGGTTTGGAGAGCTTGTTTATGAAAAAGAGGTTGTAGCTCCTCTTATAAGCTAATAGGAACGGTGTCTTACTAGGAGGTAAAAAGACTAAAATATCCATCATTAGTAGAAAAGTTAATAGTATTAGAGGATGAATAGGTAAGGGTATTGAAAGGATAAAATTTTTTGATTTATGGATCAAATGCAGGAAATAAGGTAAAAAATAATTTATTTTGAGATAAAGAAAGTAAAATTTATCCAAGAGAACGTAGACGGTGAAACTTGGTCCGAGTGACCGAGCCTGGTGATCTGAAGCTTAAAGGTAACGACTTCTGGATTATTAAGCTAAGATTTAATATTTAGCTAATCTCAAGTTATTCTATTGAGAGTATATCTGTTTGGATGACATTAATTTTACTTGACCTGGCGAAAAAACATTAATTTTACTTGATGTTTCTTTGATACATCTTGACACAATTTGGTACTGCAAGGAGAAAAAAAAGTTTTTTCCCTCTCCAAATAAATCTTAGTTATTTTTTCAGCAAAGTAATCAACTCTCATTTACTGTTTACTCCACTTACTGGTTGACTGCCAACTTTACCTCACTCCAAGACTTGGAAATCTCCATCCTAATGAACACACCAAGTTGGCCCCACTTGACAGTGAGCAATGACCATAAGCACTTGGTCTACTAGCTCAGTATAAGCAACCTGCTCATGTCAAATCACACATTAACCAGCACCAACCCCTCTCACCTCATAAAAACATTCCCCCTCGTTAATATCAAGAGAAGAGATCATCAGCTTCACCTTCACGGCCGGAGAATGCAAGAAAAGAGAGGCAAGAACTCTTGTCTTCTCTCTTCCTTGAGGTGTTCAAGCCTTGCATCATTTGAGATGTAATGCGATGCAGGTAGGTGATGGGTGAGAAGGGGTGTGAGAGTTGCAGAAAGTGGCAGGAGCACTACTACAGGGAGCACATGGATGTGAGCAGGATTCGCTTCTTCAGGCTCATGACTGGAGATTTTGCTCATGGCATTGTAAGTATCTTTTCTTCAGGTTTTGTCATTTTGGAGCTGCTAAAATTTGTGATTACTGAAAGGAAGATAAGCAAATAAGCCATGGTATTGGTACTGGTAGGATATAGTGTGTGGGCTTCATATATTACTATGTTAAGAGTGTACAGTTTGTATGTCAAAGTGGCATTGCAGAAAAGTATAATCATCCTGAAAGAATCAGTGTTTTTCTGCAAATCCATTTTCAGACTTTCGGTACCTGATAATTAGACACGGCATTCATCCGGCCGACTAAAAATATCAAATTGCAGTATCATCCAACAAAGTTTTAAAAAATTATGTTTTCATTTCAGAGCATACCTGAGAAGGTTGCAGAGGTTTTCAGTGGCCAGATCACCAAATGGTTCAAGCTGAAAGCACCCAGCGGCGAAACATGGCGCGTAAGCATCGAAAAGGTTGCTGATGAGCTGATTCTCAAATCAGGATGGGAGGAGTTTGCCAATGCTCATGAATTGCAGGATAATGACCTCCTGTTCTTCACTTGCAATGGCCATGGCAATGGCAGCTGTTCCTTTGATGTACTAATCTTTGATGCAAGTGGCTGTGAGAAAGTGTCTTGCTTCTTCACTGGTAAAAAGAACAGCTACATGTGCAAGAATTTCAACAGTATAGGTGGTCAGATTGCTGGGCAATATCTTTCAAGTGATTCTGAAGATACTAGCACACCATCAATTCTAGTTGGATCGCCTCACAAGGCCTCTACTTCAAAGAAATTGAGTGGCAAGACCAAGACTAATCCAAGTAAGCAGTGTTCTTAGAATGTTCTTTTGAGGTTTTGAATTTTTGATGTTTTGAAATAAGCCTGAAGTCTAGAATGTGTTCTACTTATTCATTTTGTTAACAGATAAAGATGATGAAAATTTGTGAATTTTCAACAGGGAAGGAATCTGAAGATCCAAACTGTAGCCGCTGTCATCTGATTGAGGAAAAGAACAGTGATGATGATGCACATGCTGACTACCACCACACGAGGTTTGCCAATTACCTGACTGGCGAGGAACGAGATGAGATATTCAGTTTGGTATCACTGCAACCAGGCAATCCTGTGTTTGTAGCTGTTCTGCAGACGGCCCATATTCGTCGTAGGAACATCCTGGTCAGTCCAGTTGTTATGATCAAAACAAAAATCTTGGATACAATTTTTTGCGCGTTAACTTAGATTGTCATATAAAGCGAAGAAATTTTCATGTAAAAATCTTTCTGTTTCACAAATAGTACTCTTTGAGCTGACCCCAGTTAATGCGCAGATCATCCTCAATAGATTTGCAGCTGATCATCTTGAGAGAAAATCACATGACATCCTGCTGATCAGACCAAACAGAAAAGAGAAGTGGTCTGTCAAATACTACTACCTTGCAAACACTACCAGGGGATTCAATTGCCATCGATGGATCAAGTTCATCCGCGAAAACAGGCTGCGAGAGAGTTATGTCTGCATCTTTGAGCTGATGAAAGGCGCAAGGCGACCGACCATGACTGTTCATGTCATTGGCAAGGCTGATAACCGGTTTGTTCTACTGGGCTAAGTTCCAGGCATCCTCCTCTGTTAATTATGTGTGACTATGGTAGTATGTCCAGAATAAGGAAAGAACAGCTGGGTTTCTCTTTGGCGCAATTAAGGAGGAAATCATAATCTGGAAAGAAGTTGGAGTTTTCAAAGATTTGGGAGAGTAACAGCCAAGATGTAGCTTCTTTTTCTGTTTTTGGGAGGTTGTCTCTCTAGCGACCTCCATTTGGCTTCGATGGCTTCTTGTCGAACTTTGCAAGTTTGTAAATTTGTGCATACCCTCAATCTTAATGAAATTTGGTCGGCCGCTTCTTTCAGCCGACCTGGCAAAAAAAAAGACTATGGTAGTATGTAATGTGCAAATGTGGTGTCTGCAAGCATGTGTGTTTTATGTATAGCAGTAAGAACTGAGCTGGAAGTAGCTAGTGGCACATTTGGATGATGCAGGTGATCTATGTGCCATGAGGCTAAACTCTCTCGTTATGTAAATATGGATCTACTACTACTAGAACCAGGTTTAAGATGTCAAATTTTCGTTTCCTACTTACATCATATTTTCCATAAGTTTGCACTAATTTTGCACTCATTCATATATTATCATATAGATATTGTACTACTAAAACCGGGTTGATTTTTCAGAGTGCTTGCTCCAAAATGTATTCCATCCTCACATAGTTCACACTGATTTTACTTGATGTTTCTTTGATAAGATTTTACAGCGTTTGAGAAGGCTTTTTTTAACTGGAGGCCTGGTCCGTAGATGGGCAATTTCACGGTGTTTTATTACACATGGAATTTTGTTGCATGTTAAATATAGACATGCAATTGTTGTTTACTCCCTCCATCACAAACTATAAGACACAATCATCACTAACGCAAAGATTAAGAAAAAATATTAATCTCATCAATTCATGCAAATAATGTGATTAGGGAGTTTGATGGTAGAAGATTTAAAACAAAACAAATTTAGGGCAATCTCAACTAAAAAACTATCAAATAGTTTCCATACTTGCCATTCGTATAAACACTATGTATATTTAATGCTAGGAAATTAGTTGAGTTGGGGGGTTGGAAACTGGCATCTATTCCTCTAAATTCGCTTTGTTTTAAATTCTCTATCATCAAACCCTCCAATCACATTACTTGCATACATTGAGATCATCCAATCAAGGAGATGAATAATTTTTTTCTTGGCCTTTGCGTTAGTGGTGGTTGTGCCTTTTATTTTACTACCTTCATCCTAAATAATTGTATTTCTAGAATTCAAAATTTGTCCCAAAATAATTCACTCTAGAGTACTAATTGTCCCATCAATCACCTCTCATTCAAATTTCTATTTATTTTACTCTCAACCATCCTCCCACTCCCACCTACACATAATTTAATGAGGGATATCATGGTTTTTTTTTCTTAAATCTTAATAGTATATGCTAAACCATTTAGAATTATAATTATTTTGGGACGGGGACAGTAAGATGGAAAGAGTAAAATTATTGGTGATCAATGTTGAAATAGCATTGATCCATGGTTTGGGAACCGAGGGAGTAGAGTATGCATGCATAGAGCAGCATTGATTGGTTTGCTTCCCCATGCAGCCAGTCACCTCTTCTCCCTCTCACACGTCTCTCCATGGTCTCTCTCTCTCTATATATGTTTCTCCTCGCTCATTGCTGAAAAGTTTGTGCTAAACTGTGAGTGTGTTGAGTGATCACTGATCAGTGATTAGTGCAGCGTCTTTTGGTTGGAGATTTCTCAACTTTGGGCCTGCCAACTCAACATTGATCAGAAAGAAGATTGGATCAAAAGGTATGAGCTCAAGCATGTTTTCTTTTTAATTCTTGCTGAGCGTGAACTTGATGTGTTGGGTTGTTGATACTTGAATCTTTAGTTTTGTTCTTATGGTGAATGCAAGGCCTCGATCTGTGTTTGGAACCGGGCCCTCGAATTCTTTGGTACGGCAAATGCCGAGAAGTTCATTTCTAGTTGAGGATTGTTTGATAATTCAGCAAAAATGGCAGAGCTCATCTAATTTTGATTAAATCCTAATTTGGATTATGTTAGTGATTTTTCGTTGATAAATGAATACTCAATCTATTTATCGATGTAATTTTAAATAAAATAAATTCTTGCTGTGTCAGTTTTATCCAAGTAGATACCTTTTTGTGGTTAAACAAGTAACATTTGGAGACTCTCATTATATCATGTTCCCTATATACTTGGCTACTATTGTGACTTATGAATTGGTGAATTAGTAAAGTTTCAGAGTTCTTTCACATATTTTTCTGTATGTATACCATTATAATATAAAATTTGTCTTGTTGGTGTCTTTGTGAGCGAGTGCATTGATTTTTGAATTTTCTCTAACAAGTTCATCTCAATTAACATATGGTTGGAGTAGTCACAAGATGGAAAAACCTCACACACTATTCAAGAATAGTGTTGGCAGCTCCAGTCACAGTAGGAAAACTACAAAGATAGATAAATCTGACTCTCCGTCACGACAATCAGGTATAATTTGGAACACTTCTTAAACTGTCTTTTGTGTGCTAAAATGCACATGGCTGTCGTTGTGTAGCTGAGAATATCCCAAGTTCTGAAGAAATTGAGGAATCAGCGAATTCAGGCGGCGTCCCAAGGCCAACCAAGTCTTTCTTTTGCTTGGCAACGATGCGCGATATGACCTGTGAGCAGATGGCTGAAGTTGATGCTCTTGAGGAGGAAATTCAACCTCATATCCCATTTTACATCACAGCTATGCACAAAGCAAGTATGGTCGATGAATCTCTGGTATGTTTCATATTTTTTCTCTGTAGTCAGTAGTGAAAGTTTTCATGAATTTTCAAAAAAAAAAAAAGAGTAGTGGAAGTCTTGTTGATTTGTATTTTCGTAAACATTGGTGTTCAATTAGGACCTACTGATTACTTCAAGTTGAGTCTTAAACTCAACTATAATAATAAGTTTTTTTTTTGCATAGGCCATCTCTAAGGATTATGCTGTCAAATATCAGCTTGACAAAAAAAAAGACCATCAAGCTTTGTCAGCATGGAGGTAGCAAGACTTGGGATATCAGTTTGAACATCAACACTGCTGACCCATATGCACTTTCTACTGACTGGTTGGACTTCATTAAGGACAACTAGTTGTAGGAAGGTGATATCTGCGTATTCGAAGCATCAAAGAGCAAAAGAGGAGTGAAATTAACATTTCATCTTTTCAAAGGGAAGCATCCCTCAAAGACACCAGGTTTATTGTATTATCCTTCAGATTTTTTCATTTTTCTGGAGCACATTCTGATTTTTTTTTTTAAAAAAATAATGGATGACCTTGTTTCCGATTGCATGTTCTCCGCAGGACGTGCCGTTTCCACCAAGAACCATATCGATGGAGTTCAAAAGCTTGGTGACCACAGTATGTTCATGTCGCGATTGATCAGTCGAAATACCGGCAGAGGAATAGAATCAAAGATTGGTGACCACAGTATGTTCATGTCGCGATTGATCAGTCGAAATACCGGCAGAGGAATAGAATCAAAGACGCGCTGCAAGTTATAAAGTATGAAACGGAGATCCCCATTTGGGCAGCTCGGATGGGGAATAGCAACATAGGCCGCGATGTTCGGACCACATTATGCATCATGGTGAGTTCGGATTGTTCTCTTCAGTGTTCTGAAAAACCGAGACACACAATTCTGCAGTGTTCATTCCCTGTTAATTATCAAGTCACAGCACATAATCTTTCAGAACAAAAAAGTTTCTTCTTTTGATTCCTGCAACTTGTTTTTTTTTCCTGAAAATGATCCTTGCATTTGTCATATGCAATCAGGCCTTCAGTACGGCGTATGCCAAGGAGTATCTCCCACAACAGGACCAAACAATAAGGCTTCAGCTGCTCGGGAAGAAGAACATTACATGGGAAACTGTATTCCAGATCAAGAACCGGATCCAGAGACGAACGCATTGGCTTGTTCATGGCTGGAAACAATTTGCTCATGATAACAAATTGGAGATAGGTTATATATGCCTCTTCCAGCTGAAGAAGGATGAGGAGGAGGTTACCATGATGGTCCATATCATCAGAAAAGAACAGGATGTTTCTTCAGAAAAGATGAGAGCAGAATAGTTGATCGGCATAGAGGCTTTTCATGCCGATCAAAGCATTTCCTGGCCAGTTTGGATGGCATTGCCTGTTTGCAGTAGCATTAAGAAATGTGTAGGACTTGAATTTGAGTATCTGAATTTGCTTATACTTATTACTACTATATATCTTTCAGTTCCTCAAACAATGTCATTGTTTATCATTGAGGTGTTAATTGGAAAACTTTATTTGATGTGCCAATGTCAAAGCGATTTTGAAGACTGTTTAATTTGCAATTGTCATATGCAACAATATATTTGAACAGAATGTCCATGCTGTCTACTTCACTTGTCAGGTATTAGAAACCAACTTGAGTTACTTGCAGTTGTAAAAGCATCGGTAATCAGGATTTTCTGTCCTTTTATTTTTTGAGCTCGTTATCGGTGAACAAAATGATGTCAAGGTGGTTCGGTGTTCTAATCTCCGAACTCCTTTGGACGATAATTATGTTTTTGTTTTTATTTGACAGGTCCATTAATTATCCCAGTTCGCCGGAGCGTTGCACAATCGAACGCCGTAAATTCATAACACTATCGAGCTTGGAATTTGTTTTTCCGTAAATAAATAAATTGGATCAGTACTAGCTGTTGGCTCCATTATTCAATTTGAACATGTCAACAGTGATTTTCCCAGTTCATTGATGAACTACACAGATTCAGCAAATTATGTTCGGTAATCAGGATTTTCTGTCCTTTTATTTTTGAGCTTGTTAACGGTGGACAAACTGATGTCGAGGGGGTTCGGTGTTCTATACTCCGAACCCCTTTGGACCATGATTTTATTTGATGGGCCCGTAAAGGGTCCGGCTAATACGCGATTACTCGCTGACGGACGCGGCACGCGATCGGCGACACCCAACGTGTTTTTCCCTGTGCCTAGCTCGCTTGCACACATGGATACTCGATGAATTTAAAACCAATTTAAAAAATAAGTTCAAAAAAAAGAAAGAGAATAAAAAATATATTGCACTAAAAACTATTCATGTACATTGCTAACTTTGTACATATGTATTAAAAAATATATATTTAAATTCAAATCCATCGAATATATAAACTTTAGTATATAAACTTTAATAGTATAAACTTTGCGTGTTTAAACTTAATAGTATAAACTTTAGGTATGTTAACTTACTTGAAAAATAAAAGCACGATATGAGAAAAAAAAATGGTGCTAAAAATAAAAAGGGAACCAATCGTTCGGTCCTGTCAGACACGCGAGCACCACGCAAACTAGCATTTTCCGAAAACGATCGCGTTGACTTTATGCAAGCGAGCGATCGTCCATTAAGATTTTTGGCTCGTAAATCAATGTGAGATGGGATTTGGGAGTTTCAGAGACCTTACGCTGTTCTTTCCTTCCTATAATAGGGCCAAGAAAAGGAATAAGTCCACTTGCTGTCCCTCGTTTTTCGTCGAGTTTAATTAGCATCCTAAACTGTAATATGAAAAATCTTCACCCTTTATCTTTACAAAACCGTCAAAATCACATCTAAGGCAGTATGGATGCCTGTATTAGCTAACATGGCATCTTAATCAGCAAAAAAAAATAATTAAAAACACATGTTGGGCCCACATGCAAGTGGATTTCCACCTCTCCTTACCTATTCTCTTTCTTCCCCATCTCTCCACCTTTCACCACTCTTTCCCAAGAGCTCATCGGCGGGCAGAGGGCCGGCGGCCGGTGAACCAGAGGCTGGCGGCCGTCGAACCAGATGACATCGTCTTCGACGACTTCATCATGAACGGCGGCCGGCATGCCCAGATCCAGGTTGTGGTGGCGGTAGAAGGCGGGAAGAGGAGGAGGAGGTATGCGCTGCTGCTGCTGGCGGCGAGGGACTTGGAGTACGTGTGCAAGGTGTATGGTGGATACGTACCTGGAGGTGTTCATGTAGGCGTCCGGCAACGCCAACGGCTGCGGCGAGGATGTTCCGGGCGGTGGACGGAGAGCTCGCCAGGTACGACAGCTTCGCCATCAGCGGCAGCCCGCACGACGCGTACACCGACGACCTGTGGATCCTCCACTTGTGCCTCCTCGTTCGCGACCTTGTCGCCCTGCGCAAGAGGCTCCTCAGCATCTGCTTTAGCCATCAGGTAGACATAAATCTAGCACAAGTTCAGATTCTCAATGGCCAGATCCAGGTTATGGTGATGGCAGAGGGAGACGGGAGGAGGAGGAGGAGGTACGCGTTGCTGCTGGTGGCGACAGACTCGGAGCACACGCGCAAGGTGCACGGCGGCTACCTAGAGGTGTTCGTGCGTTCGGCGGCGACGAAGATGTTCTGGGTGGTGTATGGCAAACTCCCCGGCGTGGACAAGCTCGCCACTTATGCCGGCCGCCTCGAGCCCCCTCGTCGCTAACCTCCCACCGCGATGCCGCCTCCCCGGGCGGGCTCGCCGACCACTGGCCCTCTCCTCGTCGGCGAGCTCTTGGAAAAGAGAGGGGAGAGGTGGATAGATGGAGAAGAGAGAGGATAGATGGAAATCCACTTACATGTGGGTCCCACATGTTTTTTATTTTTTTTATTTTGTTGACTAGGATGTCACATCAACTAAAACAGACATCCATACTGTCTTTGGATGTGATTTGGACGGTTCTGCAAAGATGAGGGATGAAGATGTTTGGTATTGCGATTTAGGAATGCTAATTAAACTCGATTATAAAGATGAGGGATGATAATGAACTTATTCCCCAAGAAAATATATAGAGGCCCAATCTAGTTCCAGCCTACATTTAATTCTGGCCCATCTATAAATACGTACAGTCCCATTTAGTCCATACCATATATAGTATATAGTAGTTAGTTGTTACTAGAAAAAATGTCCGTGCGTTACAATGGGTAAAAACGTTTTCTCAGTGATACAATAGCTATTAGGAGTTGAGCAATAAATTAAAACATTATGATCGCTATACATTATAATTGAAAAAGTTAATGAAAATCCTAACATTGGGATCGCTATAAACTATAATTAAAAAGTTAATGAAAATATTTTTTAGTATTGGGCCGAAAGCCCATTCCTTCCTTCTTTTTTAGCTCTAGGCTAGTCTGCTACCTCCCTCCGCTCGGCCTGCCTCCCTTTAGCCTAGTCCACAAGTGGAGCCGCAGACTTAGCTCGCACAGCCGACTCCATCTTCAACCGACTCCGTCTTCAACCTTCGAAGATAGTCTCATGCCCGTACGATGCCAAAGCAGATCTTCCGCATCAAATCCCGCTGAATCTTTCTTGATCTCTCAAAATTGGTTGAGAGATTTTTGATCCACTCGATCTCCTTTTTCCATTTTTCCCAAAATAAGAGCGTAAACCTCGGGATAAAAAAGACCGGGAAGATCACCGATTTGTCATCAACAGCGACTGGAGATTAAATCTGGCGAATTAAAGCCGAATAGAAAGGGGAAATCATGGAGAAAATGATGAGGGAAGAGTCGGGAATCGATTTTTGTAATCAATTAGAGGAGGAAACGCACGATCGACATGGCGGCGGTGCTGCGCTAAGAGTCAGCCCGGGTGGCGGCGGCGGGAGGCGCGCGGTGCAACAGATCAGATCAGTTCAGATTCAGAAAAAAAACAGCGACAAAAAAACCGAACGAAAACAAAAAAAACAATAGACCAAAATAAATCGGAAGCTTTGTATTTTTTATTAGGTATATATTTTCTGATTGATCAAGTAATCAATCATAATTTTCCAGCAAATTTAAATGGCTCAAAATAATGACAAAGAAAATTATGTAGATGACTAAATGAATTAAATCGGCGAGAATTAAATAAAATCTTATTTCGGCCCAATACTTCCGTAACCGGCCCAAAAAATCGGCCCGGCCAGTTTAGCGCGAGAGCGCGAGCTGATCGAGTGACGAGCTGCGCGAGGCCCATCCACCAGCGATGGCCCGACGTGGGGCGAACTGAGCGCGGCGAAGGACGCGTGGTCGAGTTGTCTTCTGCGGCCCAAAGACCACGTGGCCCAATAGTTGTGGCGGCCCGACGCAGGGCCGATCTGATGGATGGCTCGGATCGGTCCCGCGCCGATGAAATCGTTGGCCGAAGGAGGGAGGGGTCCGAAAACCCTAACCCTAATCCCTTTCTCGCCTACTGTCCTCGATCCAATCTCCGGCGACGCGAGAGAGTGGACGGCGGTGATGGTGGTGATGACGGTCCGTCGAGGTGGAGCACGCACGCGGCGGTGAGCGGCTCTGGCTTCGTCGGCTGGGAGGCGCGCCCGAGGACGATGCCAAGCCAAGCCACGACGTCGGCAGTCCGACGAAGCAGGCGCACAAGCAGCGACGGGTGCCGAGAGCGATTGAGCTTCGTCGGTGGGGGTGGGGGGCGGAGCCAAAAGGCGGCGCCAAGCCAACGCTTGTCGTCCCTGGTGAGGGACGGTGGAGGAACTCCTAGACGGCACACGCACGGGGAGCCCGACGCGACCGAGAGGAGGTGAAGGTGCGGTGGTGCTGCTTCCCAGTGAGACCGACACATCGGTGGGGTTTCCCGGTAGAATTAGGGCTCCAAATCCGATAAGAATCCGAACTCGAGGTTAATTTTCTTAATTTGATTTGGATTTGGATTTGATTCAGATTTTGGGGCTTAGGGTTCTTTTCAATTAGGGGATTTCGGAAAAATTGAAACCGATTGTTCTCATTCTTCTCTTCCCTTAATTTCTTAATTCTACTGCTAAGTGAAGCTTAATTGGATATAAAACTTGAAACTTAAAATAAGTCTAAACATAGCAGTGCATCATGAACCCTAACTCAATCTTTTTAACTTTAATTGAACATGAACAGGAGCTAATCTTCACTAAGCAGTAAAGATAAGAAGCTAAACAGATTAGATTAAACTTATTTGACTCAAAACTGTTCATGTCGAACCAAGATGGCACCGATGGCTTCTAATCACAGGGATGATGTGAATAAGGAATTGAGTAGGCTAAAGTTAAGCTGTGATACCACAATGTTGGATCTAATTCAAGATCTTATTGCTTTAGCCTATAAACAATCACCTTTCAATTATGAAAATTAATTCTCTGACCTGAGATGAAGCCATTGAAGCCGATGTCTGGTTTTGCTTTTGGTTCGTCACCTCTTCTCAACGCCTTTTTACCTTTTTATTTGCAACTGGTGGTGGGGCTCAGGGCAATCCGGATAGAATTCTTACTTTGTTTCCACCGATCACGATAACATTTTAATCTCTCTCTTATTTTCTTATTCGATTCGATCTCTGATCTCTGTTTTTTTTTTTGCTTTGGCCGGCGTTTCATCGCGCGTGCGGGGACAGAGGGCGCTGCTCGGTCGGATTTACGGACGAAAAATTTGCGACAATCGAAAAGTTATTGATTTTTTAAGTAGATAAAATAGGTTAACTTGAATTACAAATAAGATTTCTTTCAATGAAAATATTCAGATAAAAATTGCAGCATAGCAAATACTCCATCCATTTCATATTTAAGTCGTTTGACTTTTTTTCTTAATCAAACATCTTTAAGTTTGATTAAGTTTATAGTAAAATATAGTAACATTTTCAATACAAAACAAACATTATATCAAAATATATTTAATGTTAAATTTAATGAAACTAGTTTGGTGTCGTAAATGTTGTTAATTTTTTCTATAAGCTTGATCAAATCTAAAAAAATTTGACTAAGAAAAAAAGTCAAACAATTTATAATATAAAAAAAAAGGTGTTCATTTTAAAACTTTAGGGTCATAAAGACTACATATTTCAGAAACACTGCGCTCCAGTGAAACTTGCTCTACGTATACCGACTGCCGTCAAATTAATACAAAGGGTTGAAGCGTCGGTGGATCACACCATTACTATACACTGAATTTTCAGTGATTAACTATGTGTATAATTGTTCATATATATCTTTGTTCAGGCTCTAAAATAATGTTTCTAGATCTGCCACTGAGACGTGTAAGTGTGATGCATACGTTCGTAACAAAACTATATACTACACAAAAAGCTTTGGTGATTTTTATCTCGTTTGTTCTTTACTGCATTGACCATTTAATTCAACCACTAATAATAATAATAATAATAATAATAATAATAATAAAAAAAGTGAAAAGCCATAAGATTTAATTTATAATCAATCAATTAATTTAATTTCACAAGCACTTGAGGAGGGTTAGCTCCTTGGAAGAGGACTCCACGCTGCTGCGCTGCTCCATCGTGATCTCCCACCCCTGCCTCCCCAGGCTCATCTCCAGGCTCGGATCCTTCACGCCGCTCGCCGCCGCAGCTTGATCACGGTGAGCCGTGTAGTAGCCGTCGTCGTGGTCACCGTACTTTTGCTGCTTCTGCCGCGACGCCAGCAGCCAGTCGAGAGAGCTCACCATGGTGTCGCCGCTGCTGCTGCTCGTGTTCGACGCCGGCGGCGGCGGCCGGCCGGCGACGATCTGGTCGAGACGGTGGCCGTGCTGATCGTGATGGAGAGCGGCGGCGGCTTCGTGATCATGGTGATCGTGTGCTGCTGCTGCTGCTGCACCCTTCCATATCTCCTGAAAAAAAATGCATTTTCTACATAAGATTAATCAATTTCAGATGTATCTGATGATCAGTTCACGTAGTAATAAAACTAATCACAAGGATTTAATTATTTGCATCTGACGATAGAGAGGAAGGTCTCATTGAAGCTTGTATCAACTTGCTTTATCGAAATTTCAGAGTTAATTACCTTCTGTTTTGTAGGATGATTAAATCTTATTCAGCACTTTGCTCGAGAATGCTATCTTTCTTTTGTGTATATTGATGATTCAGGGGAAAATTCAGTAGGAACTTCTCTACATGTGCGTGCGCACCAAGATTCAAATTAAGTATATACCTAATTCAAATTAGTATAATTTTTTTTATAATGTTTAGATATAAACATTAACTCCTTTACTAACTAATTCAAACAAATTTAAACTAAATTTGAATATTATTTTGTTAGATTTTGATTTTAGATATATAGCATCTAAACATATAATTAGTTAGGTATATGTAATAATGAATTGTGAAATAAAGTTGAATTTGAGTTGTTTTGTTGGTAGGTATAGATATGACTCAAATTCTTATACTTAGGTATATCCTCACAATTTGAAAATTTTTGAAAATTTGAGTGAATTTGTGTATTTCGTACCTTGGTGCCTACGAAATACACAAATTCACTCAAATTTTTTTATTTTTTTTAAATTGTGAGTATATATTTAGGTATAAGAATTTGATTCATACATATACTTAGCAACAAAACATCTTAAATTCAACTTTATTTCACAATCCATTATTACACACTTAACTAATTATATGTTTTTATGCTATATATCTAGAATCAAAATCTGACAAAAAAATGTTCAAACTCAATTCAAACTTGTTTGAACTAGTTAGTGAAGAAGTAAATGTTCGTACCTAAACATTCTAAAAAATTTCATACTCATTCAAATTAGGTATATACTCAATTCAAATCTTGGTGCCCAGGCACCATGATACCCCAACTAATTTTAATATGTATATATGTATATATGTATATATGTATGTATATGTATATGTATATGTATATGTGTGTGTATAATGTGTGTGTATATGTGTATGTGTATATATGTATGTATATATATATGTGTGTATATATATATGTGTGCGTGTGTACACCTACCTGAATCTTTTTTTAAAAACGAACAACAACAAACATTGTGATGTTAATTTGGTGTCGTTCGTTAAAAAAGAAAACGATTCAGGGCCATATATACGTAGATAAGTTCGTACTGAATTTCTCCAAAGTGAAATTAACTAATGACTTAGCTTCTTTCTGATTATCATTAACTGTCCTGTGTGCTTGCATTTAGTTAAGCATATACAATTACTACACAGTATGTACGATTTACTAACATTGAGTACTTAATTAATTAACAAGCTATATATAAGAGAATCTGCCACAGTGGCAGTGATAGCATGCATTATCAACATTTAAGATATCCTCTTTGCACCATGCATGCAAGAGGGATCAGATCATCAGATATTCAGAGGTAGAGAGGATATACTACTGCTCCTGTAACTACAGCATTCAACTACATGCAACTACTAGCAGCAAGTTAACTCTGATGGTCAGTAGTCCTATACTGCTGGACGTACTACTACAATAGTAGAGATTAAATGTGCGGTCGTGATCCATATTAATGCATCGAGATCTGTGGCAGGGAAATATTAATAACTCTCCCATCTCTGATCTGCGACTGAATTGATGAACAAAATGGGGCGTTACTTATTGCTCAAATGGGCAGTATATATATGTAGTACCTGCATTAACCTTTGCTCCATCAGGAGGTGATCAGATTCAGATGATGCGAGGTAATGAGGAGGCCAACCGCTCTGAAGATCCTGCAGCTGCTGCTCTCCTGGTGACTGGGACTTCCTGCAGTACAAATCAATGCGCATGTGATGCATTCTTCATCTTGTCAGTTAACAAGTTATGTTAATTAATTACCCCTAGCAATCAATTAGTATATATAGCAAATTTTACATGAAATTAATGGTGGTCTAGTTTTGGAGTATTTGCTAATAAGATCAGATTCCATTAAAATAGTTAAAACAAAGCTACCACTAGCAATATTAGCAGCACATTTGACATGGAAATAGTGGTCCAGTTAAGTATTTGCTAATTAAGATAAGATGCCATTAAGATAGTTAACAAGCTACAAGTAGCAATATTGCAGCACATTGTCATGAAATGGTGGTCTAGCTAAGGGAGCATTTGCTAAGATAATATGCCATTAAGATAGTTAACATGATTAATTTAATTTAACCATGAAGTGATTGGAATCTAGCTAAGTTTATTTAGTTAGGTAGCAGCTAGAAATGACACTATCAATGGGGAGGGACTGGCTTGCTTGTATACAGAGCTGTTGGAAACCAAGGCCACATCAGTCTAACTGTGCTAGTTGCTGCCAAGTGGCTTGTCCATGCTTGCCACTATTTAAGCTAAGGGGCAGCCTTTTTCTCCTCTGGTCAAGGCCAATGAAGTTGCCCTTGTCTTGTTCTAGTTGTTGTATGCAAGATTCCACCAGCAATTGTGCAACCCCCCTGATAGGGCCATCAGAGGGACAATTGATATGGATCTGATCAAAAACCCACAACAGGAGGACTGGCTTTGCTGGCCATGGGAGGGACCTCATCACCTCTCACTCTCCTTTCATCCTAAAATAAATCAAACCCTTATATCCTGACATAACTTTAGTGATGAGAAAAAAAGACTACAATGCCCCTAGTTAATAGGAAACTAGCTAGGGTAGGCGGGTGGATAGGTAAAGGGTACTAGAAGAATAAACTTTTTCGATTTGTAGACCGACAAGAGGTAACTTATTTTGAAACAAAGTTCAAATTCTAGAAATTGATTTATTTGGAGACAGCGGGAGTAAGAAAGGAAAAAAAACATGCATGCATGCATGCATAGTGATAAGTAGATTCGGTACTGCAGCTGCAAGTTTGGAGGAGGAGAAAAAAATCTCTCTGTTCATCATGACCCCCCTTGATCAGTACCAGTACTATGTAGCACAGTGTTTAATTTTATTTGTGTCCCCTACCTGGATCATCCTATATACTGCATATATGCATGCATGCATGCAATGCTCAAGTTTTGTTCTTACAAGAGATTGGAGCTGCCTGCTTAATTAGCTAGAGTCTGTCAGTGTCTTTGCCTTTTGCTAGTGTCTACTGTGCATGAGTGTTTTTTTTGCATGCATGCATATATTTGCATGGGAGTTTGAAATCTGAAGAAGCACAGTACAAATGGTAGTACAGGACAGAGACATGCAGAACTGTCACCCTAGGCATGCATGGATGGATGCATGCTTGCTCTCTGATGAGAGAGATCTGTAGTAGATGCAGAAATAAAGATAACTAGATGCTGATGAGTTGATGACTAGCAGTAGTAGTTAAAGTATGATGAACGATTTCATTTCAGATGGAAAAGAACTGATGGAAGGGCAGGAAAAGGCTGCATTGCTATAGCTAATAGGGATCCCAATCAAGAAGTATGCACACATAAAAAACTGTCATATTGCTCTTGAAATGTTGCAATTTACATCAAACGACTGTCATGCATTGCTCTGAATATATGTTGCAATTTAGCGCAGGCATGTATGTAAGACCTTTTCAGATTGGCTGAGAACTTCTGTAACATACTACTTTTAAATTCGCGAGACCAACTATTCCATTCCATTACTTTATGTCAAGAAAAGATTCTGATGTACTTTACTCATATGCAACAGGACAATAGTATTAATTTTATTAAAAAAATCGCAGTTGTTTATCTTGCCTATATACAGAAAATATATTATTTTTAAACAAATTAAAAAACAGTCAAAATTCCAAAACTTATAAAATTGGGAATTTTATAAACTGAAACTCTCCAACTTCAAACAAAAACAATTAACAAACTGAATAACCACAAAGTCCAAACTGATGCTACACACTATATTATGAGTACATTCACGGTACACTTCTAAGATTTTTCAAACCACACATGATGCATATATACGTGCCCTTTACTTGGAGGGGTGGAATTAACTACTACTCATTTCTACTCTATTAAAATCTAGAACCTTAGACTAAATTAAGGACAGTATAGTACAGCTGGAATCTAGGGATCATATATATATAGTCCAAACGTCTGACCACACCAACTAAAATAATGCAGTCAAATTCCTCTAGATCCTGCCATCACAATTTAATTTCCTCCCATATCCCTATATCACACAACAAGGTATGCTTCCACATGTAGGAGTGTAGAATAAGGCAATTAATGATGTACAATGCATGCATATATACAACTCATCCATAAGTATAAACCCTCCAAATGCAGCAAAGTTTGCAGACTTGCAGACAGAAAGATCCAGACATGCATATATATGAAAGCATAATTATTGACTCTCACACAGAGTATATAAAAATTCATCAATGCTAATATGTGTAAGTACTAGATCCAGTCTGATCACAAATTAATTAATGCACATACCTAGCAGTAGTATTATTGGAAGTAGTGTTGACCATGTTGTTGTTGTTGTTGAATCCATCAAAGCTATCCACTTCAGCAACAAGACCTCTTCTCATCAGGAAGCCCATCTCCCTGCTGGCCTGGCCATGGCCTGCAACACACACACCATACATATGCATATGTCTCATCAAATTTGCAAAATACAAACATATGTGTTAGTAATATGGATACACTTCACACTAAGGTACAAGCTATCCCTATGGCTGTGCTTTATGGGGCACACACAGTCTAGGAGCAATGTCACACACACACCCCATGCCAATAATTCTTCACCGTGTGTGACATGACCATGAATCAGTTCAGGCCATGCATGGAATTCCAAAAGGATCAAAATACTAAGACATCTAGGCAATATATATATTTACCTGCAACACATGATCTGTCTGTGCCCTTCACAGTTCTATACATCTGCAAGAAAGAAAGTGGAAAAGGATAAGAAAGGGGAAAGATTTCAGATTGATATGTCTCCTCAGTGTTCTTTTCCATTTGGCCCTAGCTAGTCTTAGAAGATATATATAACTAGACTAACTAATTAATCATATAGGTGTACATATGTAAGGACAAGTGGTACTTGGTATCAACTATCAGCTCACAAATAATTAACAATTATTAAATTAATCTTCTATTGAACATGCTGCTAAGCTTAGCTACATCCTTTTGTTTTTGAGCGATAAAAAAATTAACAAGCAGAGTAAAAGTTAATGTTTGTGTGGAGCTAGCGTCTAGGACTAGAGATAGCATATACATATATCAGGTGAAAGATTAGGAGAAGTCTCTCTAGTAACTTGCCTGGAGATGGCTCTTGACATGAGCCAGAGTAAGATCCTTCACGTTCATCAGTTCCAAGACTGACTTTGGTGTTGCTCCTAGAAGATATAACAAAAAACAAAGCAAGAGAGTTTCAGAACCAAGAACATCCACATGCATGGATGGAAATCAAATATATATAGTAGAACTAGATCACAAACTTGCTAATTAATTAAAGGCCATTTACTGATAAATTAGTTGGTGTAAACTGACAATGAAACCTTCTTTAATTAAGGAAAGCATATAACTAACAAGCAAGAAATTAAAGAGCTAATTAATAAGCCACTCAATAGTATAATTCCCCCCAAATACCAACATATAGATGCAGCTTTAACTATCGAAAAAACATATACTAGTTAGATTTGTTGTTTATTTAATTAATTCAAGTTTAAATCAATTTCTCAAAAAAAAAAGTTTAATTGATCAAACTTCAACCAATAGTAAAAAGTGGGGTGTTGTCTACATTGTACAGTTTCCTCATCTCGAAAATGTGTCCTCCGAAAGAAACCAAACAGAAGGTGTGGGAGAACAATAAAAAGAAACACACTAACGCCAAATGCATGGCAGGAATCTGTTCATGCGATAATACATATACAATTAGTCCAATTGTTAATGAAACATTTTATCCCTTCAGAATAAGAAACACTTCATGAAACAACAAAAGAGAAATCCAAGAACTCCAGAAAATACAAGACAAAGACTACTGCAAGACCATGATCACCCCCAAAAAAATCCACATGTAAAACCGATGATTAAAACTACATACATCTACATGTATACATGTGTATCCATGCATGCATGTAGACATATATACATGTAATAGTTAGTAAGTTTTTTTCTTCTTTTTTTTTGGTTGTTCTTGTGAGGTGCTAGTATGAACATACTCTCATGGCCGCCAAGAAGCTCCACTGCATGCACAAAGTGCGCGTGCAGCGCCGTCGTCCACCGCATCCTCGGAGCCCTCGCGCTCCTCTTCCCGCCGCTGCCGCCGTGGCCGCCGCCGGAGCTCTTCTTGAACCCATGCGCCGTCTGGATCGGCCGGTGCAGCTGCTGCCGCCGCCGCCGCTCATCATCAGTCGTCTTCGCCGCCGTTGTGCTGTCGTCGGCGAGCCCCAGCCCCAGCCTCGGCTCGGCGGCCGGCGCCGGCGACGGTGGACTGATGTGGAGGGAGAGATCGGGTGCCATGGCAGTGGCAGCTTCGTCAGAAGAGGAAGAAGAAGGCTGAGGAGTAGCAGCAGCAGTTGTGGTGCTCATTGCTGCAACAAAAGCTTAGCTATAACTAGCCAACAATGGTGATGAAAGTTGGGAGAGTAAGTTTGTTGTTGTTTGGTTCCAAGAAAAGGAGGAGGAGAGGAGATGAGGTAGTGGAATTGGGTGATTAGGTCATGAGTGGCATATCATTTTTGTATGGGGGTTTGTGTGTTCTAGAGAACTAGAGAGATGAGAAAGGAAAGACCTCTAGAGAGAGAGAAAGAAAGCTTGATGCTACTACTATAAAGGCGTGGTGATGAGAGAGAGAGAGAGCATTACAGTGTCCAGGTAGGGGAATAAGGTTAGAGAGAGAGAAAGAAGGCAGTAAAAGTAATCAGAGGAATAATGCCTAGAGAGAGAAAGAGGGAAAGAGATAGAGAGAGAAAGGGGGAATATTATATGTGTTGTGTGAGAGAGAGAGATTGAGGTCCCGTTAGATACTACTACACAACCGGATAAAAATAAAAGATATTCGTGGCACGTTTTTCAAACTGCTAAACGGTGTGTTTCGTGTGAAAATTTTTTATATAAAAGTTGTTTTAAAATATCAGATAAATCAATTTTTCAAGTTTGTAATAATTAAAACTTAATTAATTACATGTTAAAGTCATCTTATTTTACCTGAAACACTTAATCTTCATATTTATCTTTATTTTTAAGAGATTCAAACACCACTTGAGAGGTGAAACTATGAAAGGGTTAAGCTGCCTTTCATGAAATGGGAAAGACATACAAGAAGGGAGGAGACAGAGAGCGGTTGGACTGTGACATGCTAGCTCTAACGGATCTGACTGTGGAGGGACGCCCTCCTGCCTGCACTCCATCCCCATCTCACTGTCCTCTAGTAATATTTCATTGATCACCATTGATTTATTCCATTGAATTGACCAGTTCAGGGAACTCATAAAAGAGGAGTTTTTTTTATACCTGCAACTAACAAGTTATCAACTCGTGAACCGAACGTAACTCAGTTGGTTGTTGACTTATGTTTAAATTTTAGATTTGACACATACGCTCTTATTTACGGTTAATTGTTCTTTTATTTATGACTAACTATTCTTTTAACGATGTATCTTTGTCAGCTGCGGATCAGCTTCAACTGAATGAATTGAGAGGGTCATGCTTGTAAGTTTTCTCTTAATCTTTTACGTAAGATGACAAATAAATAATATGAACTTAAATATAACTAAATTATATTATCTTTGTCTGAAAATGTAAGGTGTATTAGTTTTCATATGGTCTTCAGTATTATACTTCAATCATTATTTTTTTCATGATACATTACCAATGACGACAAAATTTATACTTCTATATATATAGTTAGAAACCACTAGTAACTAGTAATTATTAATTAGTTCCTAAAACTTAACATACAAATATGATACATCATCTTTCACTAGCAATTATTATTCTAAGACATTATTCTAAATATTTTAAAACTCGTGCAAGCATAACGCATTATTATAATTTATTATTTATATAGCTAGTTTAACATGTAATCATGTCAAATCATTATCCCACGTCATTTTTACAATATTATAACATATATCCATCCATCATTTATATGATATTTAGCGTACATCATCTAAACATTCCGCGGTAAAGCGTGTGGGGCATCAACTAGTACCATGTATGTAAGTGCCATCCCCTTTAGCCAACTTTGTCTTGTTAACTTGGTTATTTTCTTTCAGAATGACTCTACGTATGACCTTGTCTGTCCGACTTACATACGACGCATATAAACTAGTTTTCAATTGAACCCACATGAATGACAATGAGCTTGTGATTGGTTGACTCGGCACAGTCGTATGTGAGTCGGATGTATAGCACTACTCATTTTCTTTTTATCATAATCAAAGGACATGGATAGAAAGATAGACAAAGAAAAGGAGAAAGAATGAATTCCAATGAACCTCGTTGTGACTGAAAGGCGCATGCATGCAGAGAAATCTGAAAAATGAGAAAGGAAAGAATGAATGAACGATTGGAATGCTCCTGCACCCTAGCTACCCAGCATGCAAATTCAGGTAGTAGTACAAGCGTGTGACGTGTCCTATATATCAAACAGTAGCAGCAGCAGCTACATGAATACGGCACTTCGACCACTACTACCCATACATGCCTGCCTGCCTGCAGCAGTGGTAGCACATCATCGATCAGGAGATAGATGAGAAAAATTAATGAACGGAATTGCTAGGATTACAAGTGCATGTTGTGATGTGCTAGCTGCTGCTGTGAGTGATAGATAAAGACTGAAGTGCATGGCGCTGCATGCTGTTGCTGTTGCTGTTGCTGTGATGGAAATATATATGGAATAGCTGTATATGCATATGCTAGCTGTGAGTGCGGCATGCAGTAGCTGCTTCTGTGCTTGCCGATCGATTACTTCGGTTCAAAATATAAGCATTTATAAAATTCAAAAATTTGTACTCTATCACGACAAGTGTTTCTTCGTCTACTTTCTCGTATTAACAGATCATAACCATTGATCTTATTTAATTTTTTATCTATTTTTTTATCTTAACCAACCATAACAACTTTTTATCTCAACTTTAATTTCTGTTAAAACTACATACTCTCTAAAAAATGTTTATGTTTGGAACGGACGAATAACAAGCTAGCTAGCTAGCTAGCTGGAGAGATGAAATCTTTGACGTGAAAGGTGGTTAATTATTTGAGCCGTTAAAAAGGGAAGCGCGCCATTGTAGAACCAAGAAGAAAGAAGAAAGTGGTGTTTGAATTTCCTGAAAATAAAGATAAAGTGTTTCATGTAAAACGAGATGACATTAACGTGCGATTAATTAAGTTTTAATTATTACAAACTTGAAAAATGGATTTATCTAATATTTTAGAACAACTTTCATATAGAAAATTTTTACACGAAACGCACCGTTTAGCAGTTTAAAAAGCATGCCACGATAATCTTTATCTTTTGTCTTTATGAAGTTCCGAACAGGGGCAAGTGAGCATGCATGCAAGAGAGAACATTTAACGACAAGAAGATAAAACATGGGAAAGGCATGTTGATATATGCTCGAGCCTAACCAACTGACAATGCATGCAATGCATTGGAATTGCTAACTTGAGATGATCCATATGGTGGTCGCGATATGATCGATCGCTGCAACCAAGATGGGCCTTCCATCGAGCTTGATATCTTAATTAATTCGCTATTTAGCTAGAAAGTAACTCCTCTCTCTGTAAATTAACCTTGAAATTTTATTTATCCAAGACTTCGTTTGGAAGCTAGTTTTTTTTAATAATCCTGCTGCATGAAAGGATAACATATGTATATACACGAAGTTTCAAACAATAAATTAAAACCTCTAATGTGTAGAACCGTTTGACCTCATCCCTTTTCTAGGAATATGTGATTAAAAATATAATATCAAAATATAAAGGACAAAATCCTTATTTACCCTTGAAAGTTGATCCAATCCTTTATTTGCCCCTTGTTCTCTTTAATGGATATCATTTTTCACAACTGATTACCCAATATTGGTCAATATTATTTTTATGTTTTCGTAAAAAATAACAACACATTTTATAAAATGCCTTATACTTATGGGCAAGAGTTTTGTTAAAAAAAATTGGCATATCGAATTAAGAATTCAAGAGCCATGCTTTTTATTGTAGCTACTTAAAGAAAAATCCTCCCAGAGCTCCTTTGGAGTGAAGGACTATATTATAGGAAAAAAATAAAGGAATTCAATCCAAACGAAATATTCTTGTGCAAGCCATTTGGACTGTAACTTCATAATTGGAGAAATAATTATAGTAAAAGTTTCATGCATTTTCCATGTGGGACATCTAAACTCCTACTTTTAATCACTTTATATAGTTTAATTTCCTACATGATTCAACAAATCATAGCATTTCTATCATTGCATTTTTGGTCTATCTCCATGTTTTTAAATTTCTGCATTAATAACAAAGGAAGCTGAACTTCTAAGCTGTAAGATCAATCGTCAATGCATGACTGTCCCAAATTAAAGGGAGCATAGCTATAGCTAGATGTTTGAGAGAAGTATTCCCAGAACTGATCAAATTAAGTCTAACAAAACAGCATAAGATAAACAACTGATATTATATATGCATCAATCAACTGCTTGTGTATATATATAGTACCTCATGTGCTAGCTTGAGTATGGAGCAAATGAGCTCGATGATTCAGCACTAATTTCTTGGGATACCTAGTACCATCTTCAAGCAGGCCATGATGACCAAGTAGTTTGCTTCTCTCCAACTCATTGAAATTTCTCTGGTCCTGCCACAGCTTTCTTCCTCTCACTCATTTCTTTAGGTAGCAGCTAGAATGCTAGCTAGATCCTTCTCCCATTCAACTGATCGATTTGGGTATCTTTGATAGTTTGATTATTAGAACCTTGAGTGAAAAGCACTACTCCATGCACATTTTCCATTTCAGGTGTACGATCGAGACTATCATATATGTACCAACTACTACTTGATCGTATACATGTGGCTCGATCTCAAAGGTCTATTGATACAAATGTGTGTTTCTTTTTGTATTCTTTCATATGATTCTAGCTCGAGCTTCCTTCTATCTCTTTCTTCACTTACCTTGAACAATTCTTTCTTTCATGCAATCAAGTTAATGCCACATTCCGATGCAAGGTGGAAAAAGGGTATTCCTAGAAGTCTTTATGGGTAATGTATCCATGGAAACCGGCTTACAAAATCAGTTATAGTGAATGCAACTATGAAAGGGCTACGATAATTAATGGGTGAGGTTCAAAATCACTTATAGCGGTATATACTACTACATTTGCTAGTAATTAGTTATTAGGGATGAGTCCATATTACCCCCTTAAACTCTGTACCGAATTCTCCTCAAATATTAAAACTGTTCAATTTATCCTTCGGTCCAAATAGGGTTATGTACAGTTTCAAGGCTGAATTACGCCAGCTTATCCTCGTCGACTTTTTTCTTTTTAAAAAATTCTTTCTCAAAGGATTTTCCATACATGTATAGCTTGCTAGCTAGATTGCTTGTATTTGTATATAAGATAACCCAAGCTGAGTATATTGTTTATGTCTCGCTCAAGCTCTACCCAAATATTGCAGCACGTTTGGACACATGCTGGAAGCATATGGCATCTTTAGCACAGAGTGAGCCCCATCTATATATACACGCACACATCCTTTTCTATCACATCCATCTTGTCGTTCATATGTCCATATGCCACTCTTCTAGCTTCTAACCACTGTCTGTTGCTATCACTACTAGAAACCTCATTTTCGGCGTGTAGGGGTTAAATTTTCACAGGCGGGTATGGTCTTCGGTGCCAAAATCCCGCCGGCGAAGACGATACCCGGGGTGGAGGGGGCGGTCCGCTTGCGAAGATCGATCTTTGTAGGCGGACCATATAAGCGACGCCTGCGAAGATCTATCTTTGCAGGCACCGCTTATATGGCCTGCCTGCAAAGATATATATGAGAGAGAATAAAATTTTTAATATCTATTTATTTGGTGCAATCAAAAAAATAATTATATTAGTTTGTAATATGTCGATGATAAGATTTTGTTAGATTTTCCTAATATACTAATTTGGCATGTCTGTGTAAAAAAATGAAATAAACTTTTTTTTATTAATTTACAATTAACCTTAAGTTAGTTTTGAATAGCGAAGGGTTTTTTTCAATAAACCCTACAAATTTGGTATTAATAGTGCAAATATTTTATGTTCATTATTTTTTAGAGATATGAAAAGTTTCCTGACTGCAATTTGGTATTAATTATTTATATTGGACTTTGCAGTCAGGATGACTCCAATTTTTCAGATAAGCAAGTTTCCAATTTTCATTCAAGCAAAAAAAACACCATTGTTTGAAATTTTTTTAAAAAATTTAAAGTAGTCATATTAATGTTTGAAAAGTAATAATATTAAGGTTTATATATTTGTATGTACAATTACCATTTTTATTACCACTACTGTAGACATTTACAAATTACAAAAATAAATTAAAAAATAGTTTGAAATAAATATATTCACTTTTGTAACAATCTTCACAGGCGGACGGACCGCTTGCGAAGCCTGTTATGCCGATTAGGGTTTACATCTTCGTAGGCGGACGCCTGCAAAGATAGTAAAAACGATCTTCGCAAGCGGGCGGTCCGCCTGCGAAGATAGTCTTCGCAGGCGGACCGCCCGCTTGCGAAGATCGATTCCCTATATAAGGTTTCGCCCGCTGCGCCAAAACTTCTAAGTCCAGGCGGGAACCCTAGAATTTTTGGCGCCGTCAGGCTGCCAAATTTTTTCGCCGCCGCCGTCCTCCGCCGCCGCCCGCCTGCGACCAACGCCCTCCGACCGTCGTCCTCCGCCGCCGCCGACCGTCGTCCTCCGCGCGCCGCCGACCTTGGAGCTCGCCCTGGCCGTCGTCCTCCGCTCGATCCACCGCAGCCGATCGTCGTCCGCCGGCCGCATCGCCGCCGCCGTTCGCTCCACCGCCAAGCTCCACCGACCGCCTACGCCGCTCCACCGCTCCGCCGCCGACCATCCACCGCGCGCGAGCTCCACTTAACGCCTCTAGAGCTCCATCGCCGCCGGCCCCTCCACCGCCGGCAGCTCCACCGCGCCGTCGGCCCTCCACAGCCGCCGCCGCCACCTCTCTCTCTCGCTCGCAGTCGCGGTCTCGCGGCCGAACGGCTTCATCGGCCGGTCGTCGTCCACGGCCGAACCTCGTCGTCGGCCCGTCCTTCGTCGTCCACGGCCGAACCTCGTCGTCGGCCGTTCGTCATTCACGGACGTGTGCATGTGGGTGTTTGTTTTTTATATGTGTGTGCGTGTGGCTGTGAGGGGTTTATGCGTGTGTGCATGTGGGTGTGAATGGGAATGAGGGGTGGGTGATATGTGAATGAGTGGTTATATGTTATGCAATATATGTAAATTTCTCAGTACCAAATGGTTGATAATCTTTCAATATATGTACATAATAATTTACCTGCAAGAATTTCTATTAACGGGCAATTTATTATTAAAATTATGAGCAAATTATTATTAAATTTCAAAAATTTCTATCTATCTTCGCAGGCGGATATTTGTTTTTTTCAGGCGACAGATTCATATTTTCGCAGGCGGACCGGACTAGCCAACGTCCGCCTGCGAAAATCATCTTCGTAGGCGGACGGCCTCCCCGCCTGCGAAGATCGTCGATCTTCACAGTCGTTTTCTTTGAGGCGGACGGCCTCCCCGCCTGCGAAGACCGTTTTTGGCCGCTTGCAATAATGCTTTTCCTAGTAGTGTATCATACTATATAACCATGCATGTCATCAGCTGGTTGCAATATTTAGTTGGCCTAATGTAACGCCCGTTTTGTCGCGGCGTTAGCGGGAAAACTAATCTGTTAAAAACCCTAATTGCGAAAGTTTGCTCTTCAGTTGAGTCTTGTTGTGTGCCAAGGTCTCGTGTCTCCCCTCTCAGTTCAATCCCGGAGAAAACCGCGAAATCGAATTTCGAATCCGAGCCCTCAAACTCCTCCTTTCAAACTCTCTGGAAAAGTCTGGTTTACCTCCCTTGACCTGGGCCGAATTTCCCCTTCGGCTTCCTGCCCCTCTCTTTCCCCCTCGGGCCGCCGCCGGCCCAGCCCCTCTTGGCCTGTTTTTCTCCCCCTCTCTCCTCTTCCTTCCCTGGGCCGCCTCCCAGCCCAGCTCTCTCCCGCGTGCCGCCTCGGCCCAGCCGCCTGCCCGGCCGCCCTTTTTTCCCGCTGGGCCGCGCCAGGCGGCTCGGCCCGCGCGCGCCCGAGCCTGGTCCGCCAGCTCTCTCTCTCTCTCTCTCCCGTTCCCCGTTTCCTCTCTCTCCCGTCCTCTTTTTCTCTCTCTCTCTCTCCCGGAGCTCTCTCCCGCCGGCACCCCTCCGTTCCCGTTCCTGCCACGACCGCCACCGTCGTCAGCCGGGCCCCTGCGCCGCTGCCCGAGCGCGCGCGCGTCCCCTCCCTCTCCGCTTTTTCCCCTTCCCGTTTCGGCAAGGGGGCAAGGCCCCTTTTTCCCCCTTTCTCTTCCTCTTTTCCCGACCGGCCGGCGTCACCATTGCCGCCTCCCCGAGCTCGCCCCTTCCCGCCGTCGCGCCACCGCCCTCTTGCTGCCGTCGCCGCAAGAAGAGGAGCCCGGCGCCCTTTTCTTCCCCGGCTCGGGACCGCGTCTCACCGCCGCCCCGCGTCGTCGCCCCTGTCCCCGGCGTAACCTTCTCGCGGTAACTCCCGTTCCGCCGTCTCCCTCTTTTTCTCCCCTTCTTTAGGCGCTAGATAGCACCACCGCCGCGCGTTCGAACCCTAGGCGCCGCCCCCGCACCGCCGTCGCTCGTCCTCGCCCGCCGCCGCCGCTCGGGCCAAGCCCCGCGTCGTCGGCCGCCGCCCTAATCCGCCGTCGTCGCGTCTCCCCGGGCAAGGCCGAGCCACTGGCTCGCTTCCCCTTTTTCCCTTCTAGCCACCGGTGCCCGCCTCCCCTCCATCTCGCCGCCGCCTACCGGGAGGAGCCGCTCGCCGACGTCCCGCCGAACCCCGCCGTTCCCGGGCGAGCCCGTCGCCCTCCCCTTTTTCCCCAGTGCGTGCCATCGTGGACGCCACGTCCGTCGGCCTCGGCCGCCAGGCCTATCGGCCCATCGACCTCCCTTGTCGGCCCATCGGCTCCCGTCATCGGCCTCGGCCGCTAGGCCCGTCGGCCATCCGGCTCTCCTTTCTCTTCGGCCCATCGGCCATCCCCCCCCCCCGCGCGCCGATCGGCCATGGGCCAATTCCCTTCGGGCCGCCGGCCCAATTATTTAGGCCGCGCCCATTCAAATCCTTTGGGCTGCCCTTAGCCGCCCAAAATAAAGTCCAATTTCAGTCCCTCCTTCTTTTCTTTTTCCAGGGAATTAATAATTCCTTTTCTTTATTCTAGAAAATCCTTTAATCTTCGGAAATTCATATCTTTTCAACCGTTCGTCCGATTAACCCCGTTCCAATTCCAAAATTCCTCAAAAATCGAGATCTATCCAATGGCACGCTTAGTGGTCTTTAATAGGGCTTCTTTTTATCGCTTTGTTGAGTCGTCTCATTTCGCGTGTAGTCTCGGAGCCCGAAGACCCGCAGTGCGCGGATTTCGAGGAAGAAGCTCAAGATCTCGAGCAAGGCAAGTCACCTTTGATCAATTGAACCTATAATTTAAATTAAGTATTTTGATT